>JAFNEN010000936.1:0-130944 GCA_019343175.1 Oedothorax gibbosus | reverse complement strand
AAAACAATACCTTCTTTTTCCTGTGTCTATTTTTGGGGGCGAACCATCATAATTTTGTTGTTTTTCGTTAAAACGCAACCATCATTGGGCTTAATAGAAGAAATTGCAAATCCTTTGAAAATTAGACTTTCATACTCTTCGCCCATTTTATCTCATCCCCCATACCATGCCTTGTTTTCGTTTTTAATTGATATTGGTTTTCTTTAATTTAGATGTCTTTTTTTTAAATGTTGTGTAAATACTATAATAATTTTTTTTTTTTTAAAAAACCTGGTGTTTGGTTTATTTTTTCTAATTGTTTTTAAATGTTGTGTGTTGCTTTTATAAACCCCCTTTTTTTAATTAATTCCCTTTAGTTTTTTGGGCGCAGTATGGCCTAAGATGCCCTTGCGCCATAAAACCCGAACATCCATCCATCATACTCTTCGCCACAACACAAATCATGACTAATGTGGCCTATTCTTTTTTAAAGCAAATTAACCTCCTTGTTTCTTAGCCTAATACATCCCGACTGTTCAGATAACCTTTTACTTAGTTGTGAAAGATGTTTGTTGTACGCAACATCTGCTTCACTTGCCCTAGGTAATTTTCGAAGGCATAACATGAGAATTTAAATAACGGGCCATGCTTACGAACATCGTTTGAAATGTGCAACAAATTGTGAACATTGTAAACAAGGGATTTTTCACCGTATATCAATTTCATGTCTTCGACAAAAGTCTTCAAAATGTGTTCTGCGAATAAAATATACTCCTCTTCTGAACAAAAAACTGGATGCGATAATATATAGATGGCAATGTGTAGGCATAAAAAATGCATATGAAGCCTCTCGGGGGAGAACTCGTTGCAAAACAACAGGACCCAAATACAGAACAAACTGTCGAAATTCAGTGGCCTTCCACCGATCAATATCTTTCAGCGATCGAGGCTTACGGCTGAACTCTGATGGCATGGTTTCCGCAAAAGCAATTAGCTTAGCAGAAATTGCATCAACTTGCTTTTGACTGATTCGAGTACTGTTTATATTTGTTTTCTCACCTTTTCTTATCCAGTACATTAACAACTTTCGGACTACTCCAAGGTCTACCAAATGCATGACATCTAAAGGAAATTTTGAAACTAAACCAAAACTTGTGGATCTGATATCGTACAGAGGAGTTTTACCAACATGGTGGTCTTCTTGGGAAAAAGATGATAAATCTCTATCGGTTCTTAATTGGCTTTCAATTTCTATAAACTTTACCCCTCCTTCAACATAAACACCTTTCTGTATACATTTTTCACATCCATAGTAAGAATTGTAGTTTTTTATGGCTTTAATAAAGGATCGGGTTGGAGTATCACAGTTGAAATAGAGAAGATCAAAACTGTACAGAGTAGAATTCTGCTGATAGCCATTTATTAGCAAATCATTAAGCTCTTAAAATAAAATCGCCTAAAAAATCATCCAAAGAAGAGGGTTTAGTTAGACCATAATGACAAGCAATCACAAAGGGAGACAATTCTTTCATTGAATTAATCAGCCCTAATATTGGCCAAAATTGCAGATTGGGACTTTTGCACAGTGGCAGACCATCAACATTAATTCTAATACTAATTTCCCTCATCTGGACAATACTGGTTTAAATCCAGCTTCTGTAGATAGCTTTTGATCCCAAAATAAGAAAATTCTCCTTCTGCATTTTGAATTATGTGGGAATCTCTAGTAGTTTTGAGTAAAGATCTACTATCAGAAGGCAATTCTGGATGATATTCTTTTAAGATTTTCAGCAACTCACTAGTTGCATTATTGTTTACTTTGTACTTTACTGCCCACGATCTCAATTTTTCATTTAAGGATTCCTTCTTTTTTTTCTATTTCAATGGGAGACGTTTCTATTGAATGGATACGAGCATTGTCTTGTATTTTAGAAGGCAAGTATATGGAATTATCACTGTCTGTACTAGGGTAGTCATTGTGATCCTCGTCTGAACTGCAATATGCAATATAATAAACTATGAGTATCTATACTTTTTTTTTAAAGCTCAGCATATTCAGTTGTGAATATTTAATTATTAATATTACTTGACATGACCATTGTTAAAATAAATATGAAAATACCTAAGAACACATTTTTAAAATATTAATGCCTGACCAGATTTGTTTCAGTGATTAACTTTTCATTTATTAAATCAACATTATATTTTCATAAATTCTTTTATTATATTATGTTTGTTTGAAAATACTACAGTAAACTTGATAACTACTTTACAACTAACAAAAAGCGGGGCTTGATGTGTTTTTTTAATCGCATCAACTCATAAAATTTTACATCACTGTGCAGTTAATAAGAGAATAACAACGAGAGTAAAGTGTTCTTATTAATTTTGTTCTTGCAATGACAAAAAAAAAACACACAAATCGACTCATCTCAACACGGAATACAGAATAAGCTTTTAACAATGCAACACAGGAATATGCTGGTATGTATTTTCTAAATAATTTTGGAGCAACTGCAGTATAAAATGAAATTACCAACTTTTTAGTAGTAAAGGCAAAATATTTTTTTGTTGAAAGAGGAAAACTTAAAATATCTGCGTTCTTATAAAACGGTGCGAAAAAAAAATAGAAATAAGGATTATTATTAACCATTATATGCTTTGTAGAACAAAAAAAAATAATACCGAACAACTTGATAGTATAAACTATGAGACTTTTCCATCCATACTGCAGTTCAGCCCTAAATAAATAGTTTGAAGATAAATACCTTAAAGAACTTGAAAGTGACGACTGCTCTGTTTTTGAACTGCATTCTGCAATATTATCAAGATATTCATAGCTAAGATTTTGATGCTTTGACGCATCTGAATGCGATGAATTACACGCGATTTCAACAAAATCGTCAAACTCGGTTTGACTTAAAACCCGTGATAATTCTTTTTCAGCTTTGCGTTTTAAATTTTTTTTATTACCTGTTTTATCCGGTTTCCCTTCGTTGTCCGACATTTTCAGCAAAATAAATATTGATTAAAACATACAGAAATAACGAATCAAATTACAAATTTGCTATTTATAAAACCAAATGCACGTGAAGATCGATATGCTTATTGAAAATATATAGGGGAGAGTGGCTCACCTTGGGACACTTTTTTTCTTCTAATTTTATCAATTTTTTAATATTGAACAATTATTATTATAATTTTACCAGGTATTCTTTTAACCTTTACCTACATTATTAAATAGCTTTCGATGACATTTCCATCATAGAAAATTTTTAAAAAAATCTTTAGTAAACTTGTACCTTGTCCCACGGTGTACCACTTGGTGGGGCACCTTGGGACAGTCAAAAATGTATTTGAAAATTTTAATAATGAAATTACAGTGCACTTGGAATTTGTTTTTTCAGCAAAAGAAAAGTATTTTAAATGTAAAGATAACCATTTTCAATTATTTTTTTCTAATTTTGGTTACAAAGCAGCATTTTATTGAGAGTTGGATACAAACAAATTTAGTTAACAAATTCTATAGTCAATTGTTATCAATTGTTGTTAATCAAATACCAAACCCAAAGAACGTTCGGTACTTTGCTCTGGTACTTTAAGTTTTAACAAAATGTCATTGGAGTTTACATATGATATGTCCTCTTTTTCGGGATAGATAAATGTCATAGATTGATTAAGTCGTCTCAAAAAAGATAACTTTATTCATCTTCATCAATACCTTCCACACAACCTATGCAAGCAACAACAGATCTTTTACTAGCAAATTTGGCTACAACAAAATCTCCAATATTTATTTTCGTTTCATCATTTGTTTTCAGATGAACTTTTCTCTTACTGTTAAGTATTTGGTTGTTACTTTCATCTAACACATCATCACCACTGTCATCATTGCATAAATCAGTAATTAGTGGTTTTCTTTCTGATTTACTACTTCCTACTAATTCTGAGAGCATTAAATCTTCATCTTCACTACTACTAATACTGATCAACAGAAGACGTTTTTTAATTCCTTTTTTTCCCTTCATATTCATCATTTGTTTCATATTTATCTTAGAGTTCTTTTCCCTTATAGCATCTTCAAGTTTCTTTTTTCAGGTGTGTCCGTATATATAGCTGATCTTTCTTCCTCGGTTACTTGTCTTCCTTGGGGCTGCCTTTGGAAATGGTCGTACACATTCAGGTGTTTTCAGGCATGAGAGTGGGTAAAGAGCAAAAAGTCTGAAAAGCGCGTAAGCTAAATTTTTGCAAAAAAACAAAAAACACGCGAAACCGACTTTCAAACATAAAAAATTTGTCATCATCAAACTACATCTAAAATCAGTTTTAAAAATAATAATGCAATAATTGCACAACACTGTATAATGCATTAGAATTTTTTTATTACAACATATTTCTAAAATTTAGTTTACAATACCATATTTACAACTCCAACAAATTACCATATTTACAACTCCAACAAATTACATTAACTTTAAGCATTACTTTTTCTGCAAATTTTTGAACATATCAATAATGGTGTGGTTTCTTTTTAAAACAGTTACAGTTTTTTTTACTTTAGCTGATTTACCATTTTCAGTATCTTTATCAGAAGAGAGTTTCCTTTTATGTGTCAATTTATTTTCCTTAACTTTTTTTGCAGTAGAGCTAACTTTTGAAGTTTGCACTTTTGAAGCAGTAAAGTTTTTTTCAATTCTGGAATTTCTTTCACTAGTTTGCTTTTCATCAGAAGAAAGTCCTGCATTATGTGTCACCTTTATTTCAAGTTCTTTGACGCTACCATTTTGTACTGGTAGTAGTTGGATTTGTTCGCTTGTGGTTTTTGATTGGGGATTACATTTAGATTTTTTGGTTATTTTTTTTTTATGTTTTAATCTCTGTGTCTTGGCTGCTTCAAGGGTCAGTTTTTTTGCAGTCAACTTAGAAATTTTAACCAACTTAACATTATGAAGTTGTTGTTCCTTTTTTTCTTTCAGGGATCTGTTCTTTGACTGCTCCTCCTTATAAGAATTAAAAGAAGATCTCATGTTCTTACATAATTTTCTGTCAACACGTTCTCTAAGATAATCCTTTTTAGCAAAACAAGACACTGCAGATTTCTTTTGAGAGGACAGTTCATATTTCACAGTTTGAAAAGCACTGAATGTTGGCACATTCATCCGACTGGAATTTGATGTAACAATATTATTCATAAGGCTGAAACTTGCTTCCACTTTTGGCCCATGGAAACATGTCAACAAAGCAAACACAAGTTTGCTTAATAGTGGATACTTTTTATTATCCGCAACTTCTCCCCACCATTCATCAATGCCTTCATTTTCCCCTTGTGGTCTTAAATTATCATTTTGAAACCTAACGACCTCTAAATCATATAGCTCCTTTTCTTCTGATTTTATGACGTTAGATGAAAAATCTGGGAGTTGTTTCATGTACTTTAAAGACAATGAACTCTGTCGACATGCAGGATCAATACTGGATACAGCTTTTAGAAATGGATTTGTTATTGGCATTTTTGCCAGTAACATTTTGCCACAACCAGCAAATGCTTCCATGGTGCAAGATTGAAATTTTTTAATGGTATCACACTGTGACTTAGGTGAAACAGAAATTAACTTTTTGGCCATCTCTCCAATAAACACAGACTTAAATGGTAAATAATGAACCATTTCCAATTTAAGATTCTTTACATGTCTTCCTTTGATTTTTTTTAAAACTTCTGGTTTCACAAAACACCCCAAGAAATTTTTTAAAAGTTCCATCTGCTTATCATGTAATGTGTGAATTAATGGTGTGGCATGCTCAAACATCAGTACATATTCTTTTAACATAGGCAATACTGCAATGAAAACACCCATGATTAACTTTGTCAAAAGCTGTTTTCCAAAAAGCTTTTGAGTGATGCGAGTTTTGCGTTGAATTCTGAGTTCGGTCATATTTTTCTCCCCAATCTTTCGTTGAAGATTTCGAATAGAATCTCTAGAAAGGTCATTGATGTTGTAGTTTTTATACACTTTAACAATTATGTGCAAAAAGTCCATCTTCTCTTGCTTAGACAAGAAGGAAAAATAGAATAATGTCAATGGCCCAATCAATCGTTTTAAATCAACTGCGCAATCGTATGCCGACAACCACCTGTAACTTACGAAACATTGTGGCATCGTAAATTTCACACCAATTGTGTCACATATTTCAGCTAATGCTGCTCGCAAATCAGGTGAGTATTTTAGATCATTATGGATGTCTGCAAATAAAGATTCCAGGTAATGATCGAAGGGTTTGCAAAACTTTTTTGCACAATTATGTGCATGGTGACATGTATCGCCGTCTATGTCTAGTAAATTGGGACACTTGAGACGGATTCGTGTCTCTAAACCTGTTTTCTTACCTCTCATAACATTACAGGAATCTAGCAACACAGAAACTAGATTTTCCCAAGGGAGATCATTGGTTTCAAAGATGTCACAAATGCCTTTGAAAAAGGATGCACTGTCAACTGTTTTGACAGAGAATGAAGAAAGATGCTTTGTGACTATTCTTTTGTTCTCATCTTTTAAATTTACTAAAACAGACACAATTTTCTCATGATTTTTACTCGTGCTTTCATCCATGTTCAATGAAAAGAAGGACGTCTTTAAATCTTCAAACAGTTTTTCTTTAAAAGTTTTTGCTACTCCATATTGCAATTTGTAAGAAGCAGCTGTACGATGCATAGACAGTTTATCGAGAGCCTTTTTGTCTGTTGCTAGCGCTTTTGCCAACTCAATTATATCAGGTGCTATTGAGAAGGCCAGAGATTTTTCTGCTATAAATGAAATCACCATTGCTTGGGAGTTTGTAACACGGTCGGCCAGAGGTGTCAAAGATTCAGGTGCGGTTTTCGTAGCTGCAACTTTCATTGAATGGAACATAGGATGCAATCCATATTCGGAATTCTTTTCGTCGTTTTCAAGATTACTACTTCCAGGTAATAAAAAATTGTTCTGCCTTACCTTGAGGAGAGATGTATGCTTTGTGGATTTCAAATGATTTGATATGCATAGAAAACCTCTATTGCCATAGAGGATGTCTTTATTGCATATGATGCAATAAGCTGTTCCAGGCAGTTTCACTTTTCGAATCACGTCCCGAACATACACTCCATCCACCTGCTTCTCTAACCAATTCCAACACCACGAATTTCTAACTCCTTTATCAATCCCTTGAGTGCTACAATCATCATCTCTGTTGACAATGTCTCTTCGAATAGCCGCCATTGTCTGGCCGATTTAAAACGACTGGAAAAAAAAGTAAAACCTTGTAATGACAAACAAATAAAATAATTGTAATGACCTTGGAAACAGATTGAAGATCATAACAATGTGCTAAGTTTATTTCGCATAGGAACAAAAATCGGACATTTGGAAATATTTTAACGTATATTCTAAAAATAATCATGTATTCTTTAAATGTAAGGAATACTAATGGCGGTCTTTAATTAAAACTCGGCAAGAAGACAAAATTTAAATGAGATGCATTAAGATTGACTCCCCCTCCCCCAGTGTGCAGATTCGGGTTCAAATTAAACTTGTTCCCATCAAAATTCAAGTTCATAATCAACCTTGAAAACAAAAGTTAATTTTTTTCTAAGTATTATTTTAAAACACGACTGCCATGAATAATATGTTTTGATACTATTCTAAAGGCAATTAGCAGCTTGAAGTCCTCGCGATTATTACGGTGGCATCGGCGTGTCGTGTGGGTAATAAGAAAGCGCAAAAACTCCATAAAATCCATTATATTTTAAAACTATTTAATTAAATATATATTAAAATACACATTATATTTTTAACTTTTTAATTTATTTAAAATTCCTAATTACCGAAAAATTAAACCTACGTACAAAAATAAAAAAAAATCAACTCGCGGTAATGTTTCCGTAATATAGATCGCGGAAATCGGCATAATATTATCCTTATATCATGCATTGCATAAAATTGCAAAAACCTTAGATTATCATATTAATTACTAATTAACTTAAAATATTTCATACATACCTTATACTTTGATCTTGAATACCAAATTCACATCTTCTGATTTCTACAAACTATAAAAAACACGCGTACCATGCGGTACCATTTGCCAATATTCTAAACAACAAGAACAACGATACGAGTTGAGTGAACAAGAAGCAGGTACGTTACAAATGATAAGGACAACAAGTGAGTAGTGTTGGTTTGGATGATAGTCCTAACACCCCCACTTCAGACAAGTCCACATAGCTTGTTGAACTTTTGTAACTGTTCTGTTGACACGGCCTCCAGTCAGATCTCAGCTTGGCGAGATATGTCTTGTTTGGCGCGTTATCTTTTTTTGTTTTCCTAGAAAAAAATCGCCCCAAATTTTTTTCCCCTAATAATCGGAATTTTTCACAATTTTTTTTTAAAATGTCGGAAACTGATGAAATTTAAGAAAAGTCGGAAATTCCGACAAAAGTCGGCAGAATCTCATGCCTGTGTTTTAGGCTCGAACAAATCTGAAACTGGGGACTCACTAATACTTTGATCGGATAGACTTGTTGATGGAATTGGTTTTAGGTTTAGTTTGAATTATCGTCGCACTAGAGCTACACGAGGGCTATTGGCGACGGGCGTCGTATTTTAGAACCACAGTCAAGTGACGAGCCGACACCTGAATAGGCACCCAACGCAACTGTTAAGGGCGACATCGTACGCAGCGTCGGGACTTTGGAGGGTATTTAACGTGCACTCCCTCTACACGGGGTATTATTCGTCGGACATTTTTGGCTGCACGGGCCGTTTTATAGGTCGGCAGTTATTTTGGCGATGCCCGGACCCGAACCTGGGACCTTTCACATGCTAGGCGAATGCCTAACCGACTGGGTTCCCCAGCCCGTTGATGGAATTGGCCTATCAGTGACAAAAGCTGATAAAAAATCACTGTCATCAAAAACATTTCGATTGAAAGGATAAATTCCGGTTGCTTTATACCCTGCAACTATGTTTTTTGGTGTAAAGGAAATTGAATATACATTGCCAAAACATTATGCAACATCATAAATTGTTATAGGCCTCCCAGCATGTGTAAGCATCCATTGACTACAAGCTCTATTATAATTTTCTTTAAATGAGCTAAACACAGTGCGATCCAAAGGTTGAAGTTTGTGACTCGTATGAGGGGGCAAAGTGAGAATAATAATTCCATTTTCTTTGCAGAATTCGATAGCTTCGATAGTTATGTGCGTGTCATGATTATCCATGATTAAGATAATGTTGTTATCTTTAGATGATTTGACATGTTTCACAAGGTGTTTCAGATAGAGCATAAATAGTTGTGGTGTTGACCAACCACTTGGATTTGCAGCCCCAATGGTTCCAGGCGGTGCCCCTTTTAACATATGATCCATGAAGAACTTTCTTGGAAAAACTAAAAGTGGAGGAACTGTGTTACCAATTCTATTTACAGCAGAAATAACTGTAACAAGTTTCCCACAATCTCCCGACGTCATTTGACCGACTTGTTTTATGCCTTTTCCAGCATTAACTTTAGGTGGAACATGAACTGTAGTAATTCCCGATTCATCAAGATTATAAATCTCGCTGGGTGTAAATTTTTCACGCTTAAGAATTGACTCTAAGTTATCATAAAACTTATTTACATTGTCCCTTGTGAAGCTGGTGGCACGAGAAAGACTGGTTGCTTCTGGTTTTCGAAGAGAAAACACTTTACTATGTCTTTTAAATCCAATGTACCATTCTTTTCCGGCTTTTTGTTCTTGTTCCCAGTTTAAAGGAAAGTTCTTTTTATTTGCTGAAGCATATTCATAAGCAAGGGTACGGGCATCGTTAATTGTTAGTCCATAGTGGTATTTTGAAGCTTGTACCATGTAGTCTACTAACTTTTCTTCTTCATCATTGGTGAATACTTTTCGACTTTGTATCTTTGACACATACTTGAAGTTCAAATTTGGCTGTTCACTTTTTTTTAAAGTCCTTATATGACGATTCAGAGTGCTTTTACTAACAGTGTAGACTGCATCTGCTTTCCTAAAAGACATTTCACCCGAAATTTTTTTTGCAGCTTTTTTAATGTTGCCAGCACGAACTGCAGCATTTTTCTTATATTTTTTATTTCTAATCCTTGCCATTGTGAAGCCTAATGAGTTTCTAAAGAAAAAATAATGCCTTTTAATAAACACAGGTTGTGTAAAATAGATAAAAATGTTTTAAACACAATATCTTTTTGTTAAAATATTTTAAATAGGTATATCTTGTGTCCCAAAGTGCACCATATACCCATTATGAAATTTTAGAATTTTATGCTGTTAGGCTTAGCACAAGAACTGTTACTATACCTCTGTTTTATAGAGAAAGCTCTAAATTTTAATATACATACTACCTTTTATTTCAAAATATTTTAATTAAAATTCCACTTAATAACTTATCAAACTCTTACATGAAAGTTACTAGACAGGTTTGCAAAATAAATAATAATAATTTGCCCTGGCACCTGATAATAATTGTGGGTGACCTTCAGTTTATTGTTCTCATCTAAGCAGAATGTTCGATCCACAGTTGAAATCAACTTAGGTCGCATTCCTTATGTTTAAAAGGACATTTCACTTCAATGACACCCTTACCACAACAACTACAATTTATTTTGCCATCCGGAGAAGATCCCAAATGAGGATCATTTGGGGCAATATGTAACCCAGCCGGCTCATATTCAAAATCTACATGATTACTTTTTGTAGATTCTACATAGCATTGCACAGCAATTTTTTCTTTAGTCTTACCCCATTTGATTGCAGGGACGTTGGAAATTTCTTTCGGAAATAACACGGAGTCAGCAAATTTGTCCAACCATTTTTTCCTCTTCAAAACAACTCCAAAGTTTGAAGATGTCAATCTACCTGCTTTGTGCTGTTTCCATAGTGATTCCTGACTTTTCGTGGCCTCTTCAAGACTTTTGCAATTTTGCGCAGAAAAATGCACCTTAATGCTGTCAGAGTTAATGACAGAAGCAGAGGACTTGAAGAGGTCCACTAAAGTCGGGGGTAAATTTACTTCATCATCAGATGCAGAGTCTGTTTCGCTGTTATCCGAAGCATATGATGTGAAGAAAACAGCATTTGGCTGGACCGCTTTAATATCTGCAATATCCTTTTTAGATAATGGAGGTACCTTTTTTCTGGGTAGAACGTTGACTTTTCTGGCCTTTTCAACAGCATCCCATTTCCTCTTTCTTAAGTCGATTTCGGTCATGGGTACAGATGTGACCTAAAATTATAATCTACCAACTTAATAAAACAATAACATAGAAAAGTATAAAAACATTTGCAACATCTCTACAACTGGACACTTATTGAAGATAAAACAAGTTTTTCTATCTTACACAAACTGCAGCTCATTTCTCTTCATCATGAAATTCATTTCCAATGGATACCATCCCATGTGGACATTTTCGGAAATGAAATGGCTGATAGCCTTGCAAAGGAGGGCTGCAGTCACTCAGATCCCTTTTCTTCCGAACTCACTTATCTTGAAATATACTCAAAGAAAAAATCTCAAATCATAAATGATTGGATTGTCCCTCTCTCCCATCACTGGTACAAGGGTGACAAGGGGACTATCTCTTAACCTTCCATATGACAGAAAGTCAAGTACTAGCCTCACTCGCCTTGCCAGTGGTCACCTTAAATGCCTGGAATTTATCAACGGTTGTAAGACTTATCCCCTTTGTCCGAAATGCCACCAGTACCAGGCCTCTCCCGTTCATATCCTGGACTGTTTGGGTCTTCTTTGGGAGGATATTTACTCCTCTCCTCTTCTTGTCTCCGACTTTCTTCATGTCAACGGATTCTCTGATCTAGTCTGACTTCGTCAGACTGGTGGAGGATTAGTAACAACAACATTTGCATGTCAAAAGCTGATATAGAAAACCGATACTACAACGAACAACATTAGAAAAGTAATGAGTAAAAAATATATCAATATTAAATGTGTTACAGCATGTGTTCGATCCTCTTTGGAACTCCCTGTAAAATTAATGGTTATGAGTATTAAAGATGTCTGCTGAAGAGATAATAAGCTGCAGAGTTAGATGGGGGATCTGAACCTGCAGAGGCAGCTGTTTGCATACAATAATTGATTGGGTCATGTCTCGCTACTGCTTACAGCAGGGTTTAAAATTCGAGGATGCACAGTGCACCACACTTATTTTACAAAAATATGTATCTATTTGCATATTTACTCTAAATAAAAATATATGTACAACTTTCACAGGTTTTGATTTATTTGCTCAACAACAACTTGTTTATTTTACTTTTTGTTTTGTGAAATTTCAGTGAACTTGGGTGTACTGGTGCACATGCTTTGAAAACTGAATTACGACCTCCTAGCTTATGGTTTAAATTCTATTCTTACCCCTTTCTTCAGATGATTTTGTCCCCGTTTTAACGTTACTTCATTATTTCTTTTCAATTTATAAAATGAAGTGAAGTACTTGAAGTAGTGTTGAAGTAGTATTTATGTAGCGAAGTACTTGAACTTAAAATGGAAGAGTGGAAAAGAACGTGGAAATGATTCATGTACTGAACACATGTATTTTAAAACATGATGTATGTTTGGTTCATGAAACAAAATACATAAAATATCAATAATAATATTATTCATACTCTATTAGCTGCACAAGATAGATTTACAAATGTTAGATAAAAAGCGAAATCACTGAGTGAACATTAACTTTTCATAAAATGGGCTTGAACACACGTACACTGAATAACCTGGCTTCATGAGAGAATAAGAGGAAATCTGAAAAGGTAATACATGAGTGGTTTAAACGCATAATGTCAGTCGAGTCGCTCTTCTTCAGTTGCTGCTGAAAGCTTAAGATGCAGACATGTGATTAAATAAATTTGTTATAAAAGTGAACTGATTTAAATAAAAAAATTAAAAATTGACTTAAATAACCCAAAGAAGTTTTTGTGGTAAAATTACTTTTATCCTTATGCGATATTATTTTTGGGAAAAAAAAGTGCAAAGATGTCCTCTGTTTACGATGGTGGAAAACTTATAATTCATGCTCAAGAAGATACTAGTCAACAACTTTTACCTGCAAGGGCAAATTCAACAACATTCAAGAGGTTTTTTTTGCATGCAGACTGGTGTATTACAATATATCAAAACAGTGAAGGGATAGATAGTATTAGTATATTTGTCTTTAAATTTGTGGGGTTTAAAATGTATATATAAAGATAAATGTTGAAATATTAACAATAACAAAATAATTCTACACTGGTAAAGTATATGTTTGTTGAAAGTATACATTAGTTTTAATAAAAGAAACTTATCCATATTTAATTTTGTTTTTCTTTAGCTGAATATATATATTTAAATATATATATTTTATAATTATAGTTTTTGAACTAAAATTTTGAAGGGCTCAGCCTCCTCCGACAAAAAGTTCTGGCTACGCCCATGCACTCTACTTAACTATTGATTCGCTTAAATTACATATAGCGGCACAAATTATAACAATACTATCAATATATTTTAAAAAAGTTACAGGCATAATGGTTTTTAAGACTCTAAATTTTTTAATTTGGCCAATCACTCTTCCCCATGAATTCGAACATTTAATACTCTAGCAGACTGCAGAACCTCAATTTTGGACAGTTGTTTTTTCCCTCTCGTAAATGTCAGCAACACAAGTTTCCAGGGCCTGATTATCGCATGGGCAAATCGGGACTTTGCCCAGGGCCCCCTGATTCTAGGGGGCCCCCAAACTGTCCTCTTAACGTGCAGAATGCAATATATATTAAAACAAAAAAGAAAGAAAGAAAATTTTTAGAAAAAATGTATTAGCAACCGAGTAAAATTTTTCCTTTCAAAGACAAACAATATCAAAAGAAACACAGATATACGTCACTAAGAACTCAACTATCAAAGACTTTTCGAAACTTGTTTATGATTGGCTATTACGTAAGCCACTCCTTTCCTTTACAAAAGTACTCGCTGCTGATTGGTGTATTTGATAAGGCGAAATCTGGTACTAGCTACTGAATTAAAATGTTGTAGAATACGTTTGGCAACATCATTTTCTTGTTTATATCGTTCTAATGTGCGTTATGTGTTAGTTTGTTTGTCACTCTTGCACGTGCAAAAAGATCTTTATTCCTACACTGAGCTTGATTATTTCTGATAGTTTCATTAGAAGAGAATGTCATCTCGTAGTTACCTTTCGGGATCTGCAAAACGAAAAAGGAAAAGAGAACGCGATATTGCCAAGAACAAAAATTCTAGAATTGATTTGTTCATGAAACAGAAATCGGAGTTTGTAAATTCAGCTCCGGCGACTGAAACAATTGATGAAAATAAAACGTATATGGTTTCTGGAGTAAGCATTATTCCCGAAGTTTCAAATGTTGGATCCCCTATTAAAACTTTATCTAGTAATGAAGAAAATTTTAAAAACAAAGATTCTGAAACTGGCGGTTCGTGCATTAATAAAACAAACGAACTTACATTAAATGACGAATCTCTTGTTGAAAAAAGAAACACATGTTCTCAGTGTTTTGATTCTGATCCAGCTTCATGGCATGAAATTAACGATCATATGATTGAATATCATAAACAAAACCCACCCCCACAAAATATTGATTTATTAAGAGAAACCGAGATTATCTGTAGCGGCAATGTAAAAAGAAGTTTGACTCAAGGAATTTTTTTTCACCTGAAAAAAAAATGGTGAAAAAGTCTTAAGAAAATGGATGATATTATCTCCACCAACCAAATTATTGTATTGTTATGGGTGCAAATTGGTTTGTACAACATCTAAAGGACAACTAGTGTCTGGTTTCAATGATTGGAAACATGCTTCTGTTAGATTAACAGAACATGAAAATTCTATGCTTCATAAAACATCCATACTCAAGATGTCTCAACGATTATGCATTGCACAAAGGATAGATTGCTCCTTAATTAATAAATATAATGAAGAAGCAAATTATTTTACATCTGTGTCGAAACGTGTTGTTGAAGTTGTCAAATTTTTGGCTATACGATGATTGCCATTTTATGGCAAATATGAAACCATTGGTTCCAGGTACAACGGAAATTTCCTAGGCTGTTTGGAACTGATATCTCAATTTGATCCATTTTTATCTTCACATCTACAAAAATATGGTTATCCTGGTAAAGGAAATGCGAATTACTTATCTTCAACAACTGATGATGAATTTATTAATTTAATTGCTGAAAAGGTTATCGAAGAAGTTACATTAGCAAAATATTTTAGTTTGATTACGGATTCTACACCAGACATTTGTCAACTTGATCAGCTATGTTTTGTTTTGAGATATGTGCACAATGCTCAACCAGTGGAGCGTTTTCTAAAATGTATCCCTATTACCAGCCGTAAATCAGAAACTTTATCTGAAGTTGCATTACAAACACTTTCAGAATTAAATCTGGCCAACTGCAGGGGTCAAAGTTATGACAATTCTTCAAGCATGGCTGGGAGATATTCAGGATTACAAGCACGATTGAAAAGCTTAGATCCGCTAGCTGATTTTTTACCTTGTGCTGCTCATTCTCTTAATTCGGTAGGAGTCAACGCTGTGGAATCTTGCAGTTTTACTTGTCGCAATGTAGTTTTGGTCTCAGTATTTAAAAATAATTATTAATTAAAGAAAATATGTGAAACATGTCATGCAATCTGAATCCATAAATCAAGTAGTGGTTAGTATATTAATGAGTTGCGTTGTGTAACAAATATACATATAATAACTAGGGTAGCGACTTCCCTATTCAGATTCATTAATTTCCCAAATACCTTATTATCTATAAAGAATTAAAATATCCAATCTCAACTATGTGCTAAATGAAGAATGCCAAATTTGTAAAGAAAATGTTACTTTTATTATTACTCAAATTCATATTTTTTTTATAGTCATGAGAATCATCAAATATCATAAAAAATACGGATCTATTTCTTTTTGAGAATCGGAGCATGGACTGTGAATCAATAAAGGTATTAAATCTCCCAAATAAAATTAATTGTGGTACATGTATATTGTGCCCCTTCAAAATGATAACTGATTATCTAAAATAACACTCACATATTGTCGAGCTGATTGCGCTCCTAGACTGTGACGGATACTCCCACAGGGGTAGCTGATCCCGGACATCTTAGGATTCACTGGAGCTTATACTTCGTAACGAGAAAGGTCCGGCTGCGTTAGGAGGGGGACTAGGTGAGGGAGTAGATTGCTAGACGTTGCCGATATTCATGGGACATCCTCCGGTAGAGAAGTGAGCTGAAGATGAGCTGCTGTTGAAGCGCGGGTCCGGCAAGATCAGGGATTGGGGCGGCCACCAACTCCGATCGGTAACCAGAAAATGTGTCAGGCTCCTCAAAGGAGATGGTCATCAGGGTTGGGAAAGCTATATCGAGCTTTCAGGCAAGGACTTCCCGGTACGGATCCACATAATCCCTGCACGACTTTTTGAAGTCAAGGTCTGGGGCGGCAAAGAGCAGCGAACAGTTCCAAAGTGAAAGGATGTTCTTTTATTTTAAAAGACACTTGAGTTATGAAGTTTTTTTTAGTTCCTCAGCTGCATATATCAGTCGGGTTCTCTTGGACTGTTGAACCCGCCTCCTGCTATTGGACCGCCTCCTGGCTTGTTATTGGTTTCAATGTTTCTTTTGGGTTGCCCTTATTTAAGTGTCATTGGTTTCCAGTTGTTTCACTGTGTTGCCGAAATCCAATGAGATCCCTGAGAAAGTTCGCTTCTGCAGACTTCCTTCTTGGAAAAAGTAAGGGGCCCCCTGGGAATTCAGTCGCCACGAATTCTGCAACTGTCAATCCGCTCGACAAGAAAATGAATTTATTGGCCTATTTTATGGCCCTACTCTCCGAAAATCCCGTCTCCGCGTCTCCTAACCACTTAGAATTGCATTTCTACGGTGAGAACGGTCTGATAAAAAAAGAAGTGATGCCTAATTGTAAACATCAATTACTGGCCATCACGACATTACTCTGCATTGCACCAGACAGAAAAGTTGAAAACTAAGGAAGATTTTCTTGGCTTTGTTCCTATAAAAGACTTAACTGGTGCAGGTCTTACTGCAACTATATTGGAAACACTAATAAAACTTGGATTTGATTTAAGCAAACTGCGTGGACAAGGCTACGACGGTGCATCCAACATGCGTGGTGTGGTGAATTTCGAGGAGTCCAGGCTTTAGTCAAGGATAAATTCCCCAAAGCTCTGTACACACATTGCGTTTCCCATTCTTTAAATCTAGAAATGACTCTCAGTTCTGGGGAATATGCCGAGTCTGCAAAAGGCTTTACCGCCAATATTGCAGCCCCATTAGAGAAAAAAAAGAATTCTTTAAATCTCTGTGTATCGGACTCAACTAAAATTCAAGAGTAGTTAAGAAATGCCGGTTCTGGGCCAGCGGAGGTGGAGAGGTGGGATGACGTCACTGACCCACCACCACCTCCGCACATGATCCTCCACACCTACCCTCCACCACCGGATATGGCGTAAGTGCACGTGATCGGATATGGCGTAGCGGAAGCGGAGTTTTTTTTTACGAGTTGTTTTATAGGGTAGGTTTATATGACGTATTTATAGGGTAGGTTTATATGACGTATTTATAGGGTAGGTTTATATGACGTAAATATATATGATAGGTTTATGTGACGTATAGTCTTATGACACGAGTTGAGTTGTTTTGGTATAGAGTAGTTTTATGTGACGTCAGTTTCGATATAGGTTTATATGATGTAGTTTTAATAAACATATTATATGTAAAGAACAGTTATTATGATTAGGTTTCAAACAATAGTAATTATAAGTCTTAAATATATTATGAAAGTTTTATAATTTAAGTTTTTTTTAAGTTTATTTTAAAGTTATTACTTTAACAATTTATCTTAATTTTTTCTCTTATTTTTTTTCAAAGCAGCAATAAATACACAATTTTTTTTAAGAGACATCAACGTTTATTAACACTAAATTCATATATACATGGAATAAATACTAACATAACATATCTTCTGAAGGTGCAAACATATTTTTTACATCATGTAAAAAGGACGATACATTAATTAAGGAGAAAAAGTCTCTGATCAGAATCAAGTTGACAAAATATACGTGTCGCATATTAACTTCAACAAATTTTCGTGCAAGTTCAACATAATTGATCTCATATAGAGCTGAATCAAAAAACATATTTACAAGTTCTTCAACTGTATGACACACACAGGGCATCACATCCGTAACACGGGGCCAATTCTTTCATTTTTAACGAAATAATTTCAAGTAAGTACTTACGCAGTGATTCCAACGTTTCACTAATTCCAATGTAGTGGGGATGTGGAGTATATAACAAAGTTTTAGGAGCAACTAGTTGATTTACGAGTTTTTTCACATGATCTCGTAGTGTAACAGTCAGTAGAGTTTCTTCAATCAAGTCCTTCACACGATTAGATGATCTCAACAACACGTCGCACTGCTTGTCATCAAGATGTACTGTCTCAGGAACTAGCTGAAATGATTGATCACGAGGTTCAAACATCCGTTGGAGCATAACTCACTTTTTCTTCAGAACCGGCTTTAAAAACACATAAATCACGTTCCACAACTTCCACATGATTGTTGGAGTAACGTTCGAAGTACCGTTTGCTGATAACTTTCGGCAGCTTCTCTGTCAGGGCAACCCACACTTTGAGGGTTAAGGAAACACCGTCTTTGGTAGGAAGTAACTGCTTAGCTCCATTTTCAATAAACTTCCGAATGTGAACGCGGGTGTGACACTGGAAACTCCTCACCACCAGGAACTGACTGTCTCCGAGATGAATCGTGTTGTCCGGTAGATTATCCATAGTAATGATAGATGGCTAGGGGAAAAAAGATTGTTTTTAAAATTACTAAGAGTAACTTTACCAAAATTATAGTTAAACTCATACAATCTATTATAGCAATTAGTAAGTAGAAACAAATTACACATTGAATACATCATAACAAATAACTTACCTCATTAATCTATTCTCTCATAGAAGACATCTTAGACACGTTAGGACGATTAATGGAATGATGTAATTCAACCGGGGAGCGGATGTGTAGGGCAACCACAGCGCCCCCCTACATCCTTCTCTCATTGGTTCACTCTACCGATATGTGCCTGAACATGTTTTTGATGACGTCATACACATCACGTAATATACCGCTTATCATATTCGAACATGAAAATACGAACTCAAACCAAAAAGATAAGATCCTAGTCTCATGACATCGAAATCACGAGACTAAAGTCATATGATCTGATTGCCACCTCGTGATGCAATACTAAACATGTGATAAAGTCACAGGGCAATCGAAAGTTCGAGAACAAATTATTGCGCAATATACCACGTGATATATGGCTGTATAAAAGCTGAGCTGGTGCATTAAGTGATCATTTCTAGTTCTGTCGTTGTCTGAATTGCTGCGTTAATATTTTTCCGCTTTCAGTATCTCTTTTCTTTCCAGCTAATCGTTTAAAGTTTTGTGAAGGTAAGTCTGTTTTAAATAAGTTCTAGTATTTTAAATCTTATTTTTCGATGTTGTTAAATTTAATAACTGTATCTTTGTTTTATATTAAAACCTATTTTAACGTATAATTCAGTGTGTTATTTAGCTAATATATGTAATACGATTACTATTTATTAAATAAACTTTTATGATAAATCTATTTTTAAATTAAGTTTTGTTAAATATTTATTCCGATATTTTCAGTGTAGTTAAATTCAATAACTATCTTTTGTATTAAAAATCTATTTTAACATAGGGCTGGGGAGCCCAGTCGGTTAGGCACTCGCCTAGCATGCGAAAGGTCCCAGGTTCGGGTCCGGGCATCGCCAAAATAACTGCCGACCTATAAACGGCCCGTGCAGCCAAAAATGTCCGAATAATACCCCGTGTAAGGGAGTGCACGTTAAATATCCTTCAAAATCCTAACGCTGCGTACGATGTCGCACTTAACGGTTGCGTTGGGTGCCTATTCAGGTGTCGGCTCGTCACTTGACTGTGGTTCTAAAATACGACGCTCGTCGCCAATAGCTCTCGTGTAGCTCTAGTGCGACGATAATTCATACCTAACCTATTTTAACATATAATTCAGAATATTTATAATAGTGTGTTATTCAGTTAATAGTTTTTTCAATATGATTGTCTGAATTTCTTAGGAACACTTTAATATTAGACAAAATAAATCAGTAAGAAGTGCTATGTGGGTCTTGAGGGAGAAAGCTTATCGTGCGGAGTGATAAGATTATTATCGGAGTTATACAAGTTCAAATATGCTTATTCGTTTAGAATGATAAATATATTTTAACGTGTTTTTAAATACTATAATATCTAAATTCGGGGTGAGTTTTAAGAAAAAAACTATTTAAATGTCATATGGTTAAATTATTATAAATTCAACTAATGTTTTCAGGATTCAATTGGTCCTCTGTTTATATATTATTTTTCATATTCCTTTTTAAATAATGTCATATAATAAAAAAATGTTGTTATATTTACAGTTTAATCAACATGTCTTTCAACTTCGGAATCTCAATGGAAGAATTCAACCAGCTCGTCGGGGCTAACTCATCTGCTAACAGCCTCGTCGGAGCTAGCTCAACTGCCAGTGCGTCAACTAATTCGCATGTAAGTAGCAACTTTTATATAAATGAAATTATAAATGTGTTAACAATTTATAGACTTATTATATTGTTCATATTTTTTTTTAATTATCAACTTTATTTCATATAATTAATGTAATTTATCAATTAACCTATTCTAAAAACCTCCATATTCTACTTACGAACAATTTAAAAACTAATATTATTAAGTATAAATATTAGTGTATTTATGTGTGATAAAAGGGGTTATTTCTTAGTAGTGTATGTCTGAACCTGTTAAAAATTGTATCACATTAGTTAATACCGTACATTAAAAATGTGTTAATATATTTTTATATTATAAGTATAACTTACTCTTTTTAAATTGTTTGAACTTGGAATTTTATATTTATGTCTTAAAAGTTTAATTTTATCATGTCCCCCTGACCAAATTTTTCTGATTTAAAAACATATTTAAAAGTATGTTTTTAAAATATCAAAGTTATATAAAAGTTTTAGTATAACAGTAAAAATTTCTAATTTTACTCTGTCCCCCCTAGTCAAATTTTTCTGATTTTAAAAACTAAGAAATGTCTTCTCTTATATTTAAAAGTATAATTTTACCCTGTCCCCCTGGTCAAAATTTTCTAATTTGAAAACTTACGATTTTTTTTTACTGTTATATTTGTTATTTCATTGTATTACAGCAATTTTAATCATAGGGGCTAGACGTCACTAAGCAAATTTTTTTCTGATTTAAAAACTTTTTAAATGTACTGATTAAATTTTTTTTTAAAAACTGTATTTTTCCCTAAATTTTAGCATTCTGGGGTTAATGCAGCTTCCACCAGTAACCTGCCTACTGCTACATCATCGAATGTAAGGTTTTTTTTATTACTATTTTTTTAATTTAAATCCCATGGTGTAAAATTTTTTAAACTTTATTTTTTATTAAATTTTAGAACTCCAGGGTTAATGCACCAGCCATTATTTACTCGCCCATCTTTGGACCCCATCCACCTGCTGCACATGTAAGTAGTTTTTTAAATGGAACTTTGAAAAAAAGTTATTATTTTGAAAAATACGTTTATTAAATAATCTTATATATTTCAGACTCGTGTCACGTCTCCATCGACCATACCGAAGACCCTGGCTCCATCGTTTGCACCCACATTCGTCCACGTAAGTTATTATTTTTTTATTAAAATAATTATAACTTCATTCTTTTTAAGTATTTTGAAAAAATATGTTTATATCTTGTTTATTTCAGGCCTCACCATCGACCATGCCGAGGACTCCATCAGCCACACCTGCATTGGCTTATGTAAGTTTTTAAGAACTAATTATAACTATTCATTCTTTTTTTAAATGTTTAAACAAATATGCTTATATCTTAAATATTTTAGGATTTACCGTCAACCAGTGCTGGACCTTAACCGAAGGCCTTGTCTCCACCGGCCACACCGACTTTTGTCCACGTAAGTGTTTAAGATAATGTATTCTTTAAAATATTTTCTAGAATGAGTTTTTTTCCCTTTATTCTAAATCTTATTACAAAAATGTAACATGTTTATGTTTCAGGTGTGTACTATCTATAACAAGACCTTAACTCAGAAGTCTCACATGAAGACCCACGCTGCTGCTATCACCGGATATAGTTGCAAAGTCTGTGACAAAGTCTTTACTAGGGAGGATGCACTAAAACGCCACATGAAGAAGCATGAGGGTGAAGAACATGTAAGTTATTAATTCATCTATTAGTACACATTAAATAAGCTTATTGATCTGAAAAAGAATTGTTTTTTCTAATGTTTTCATATAATTTCTCTTATTTCTAAGTTATAAAGTTTTTCATGTATTTATGATGAATATATTTCTAAGTCATAATTTAGAATAAAATTATATTTTCATGTATTTATCATTGTTTTATAGGTGTGCCCTAAATGTCCTAAGACATTTACCAGGAAGGACATGGTGACCGGCCATCTGGCAACTCACAACAAGCCGGTAAGTTTCATTTTTAGCTGTATAAAAAGAAATTGTATTAAAATGTATTTTTTCTAATTCTTTATTAATAATTCTTCTAATTTCATCTAATTCTTTTTTTGTATTTTTTAGGTCAAGCGCCCTCAACCACGTCCCCAACCCACTGCCCCTACCTCCGGTACCAAGCGCCGGAGGGCAGAGAAGGTGTCGGATATCTTCACAAAACGGATCATCTACCCCACCCAAGAAGTTGCCGAGGACCTGCTCCTCTTCCAAGAAGAGGCCAGACCCCAAATCGTCGCTATCCTGGAGGAACACCTCACAGCGAAGGGGCCCATCAAGTGGTACGCGCTTGTCAAATGCCATTTCAGCCGCTCCACTCCTGAAGGGGGCAAGGAGTTTGCCACTCCTTTCTTCAGGAGTAAGGTCATCACCCAATTAGATCTGGCCGAAGTTCAGCATCACATCGACGAGGCATATTCCAAGATGCTGACCTCGTTCGATGAGTTTTTGGCCAGTGGGAGCGGCTGGGTGTTTGACTACGCCATAAATCTCGAGGTCTTGACGGCAAATCAGTAATAATTTGTTAAAACATTGAGCATGTGATAGTATTTTTTTTTAATCATAAATTGGGTCATTCCATGTGAAATCAGCCAATGGTCTGGACCTTGACCTCTTGGATTTCAATAATTTTTGGTATATATTTTTTACTAATGGAGTATATGAAAAATCCAAAATTTTAAATTTTTTGTCTCAGCTGTTTTTTTTAAACAGAATTTAGAAAATCGTAAAAACTGCAAAATTTGCCTTGACTGCCATGTACAAATTTGTTGATAATGGACAAACTAATTATGCTAGAAAGTTCTCATATGTGTCATTTTAAAGCTGTTGTTAAGGGCTTTAATATGATATGTAGCGTGAATATATATATAACATTGTTAAATTTTCACAAAACAATTTATTTTTAAAATTTCAAAATCGGAATTTTAAATTTTTTTGAAAAAAATATATGTTATTCCTACATAATTTGTTAACATGTGTACCAAATTTCAAGATGGTATTCCTATGGGATCATATAAAAATAAATTCTATTGTTCTGTTAAGTACAACATTCATCACATAATCAATAAACATTAAACCTAGGTATTACAATGTGTAATGGAGACTTGGGGGGAAAAAACTGTAAAACCAAGATGGTCTTACTTTAGGACAAATGTATATTACTTTAATTTTACATTTCAGTTTTGAAAAATTGCTTTTCCATATATTAACAATGTAAATTTTAATTACGTATTTAAACCATATATAGCCTGAAAGAAAACAAAAGTAATGTACTTAATCTTACCTTCACATTATAAATCCATTTTTTTTTTTGAAAAGCATGGAATTGAGATTATCCAGTATAATAGTTATTTATGGAGGTAGTCCATTTAAAAAAAATAAAAAAAAATACTCAAATCTGCTTTTTTTTCTGAAAAAAAAATTCACTATTGCTGAATGAAGCCATCATAGTATGTGATTTTGCAGAAAATTACTCTTGTAATTCAGGACGAGGCTCAAGGATCAAGGATTTCATTGGAACAATTCCATGGCCCCAGTACATCCCAGTGTTGTATATTACAAGAACAAAACTCAGTGATGGAAAGGAGTTTCTCGATTATAAAAGTTTTGTTTTTGTCTCCGACAGTTTAACCCATAATACAGTTCTAGTCCATGTGTTTCAAAAACGCTGTTAGAGTTTCTGAAACACAATTTTGTTCTTGATTTGAAAAAGATTTATTATTTCAGTGATGGCTCTGCAGCACAATACAAGAACCGAAAGAATTTTTCAAACTTGTGCCATCATCTTGAGGATTTTGATGGAATCAACGCCAAGTGGCATCCAATTGTTTGAGTGGGGTAAAGAAAATATTGTATCACTTACTTTTTTTTATGTGACACAACAAGAACATATTGAAGACACATAAAAAGACGTATTGGAGAACATATTGAAGACACATTGTCACATAAGAAAAGTAATTGATACAATATTTTCTTTACCCCATTCAAACAATTAGAAAGGAGTTAGAATTTGATTGGTGATAGGATTTTGTAAACTAGTTTGGCTGCCAGCCTTTTTACTGTGCCGCCAATACCGTCACACACTCCTTTTCCATGTGAGGTAACATAAAAATGCCACTCGGCTCAATTCCATCAAAATCTTCAAGATGATGGCACAAATTTGAAAAATTCTTTCAGTTCTTGTAATGTGCTGCAGAGCCATCACTGAAATAATAAATCTTTTTCAGATCAAGAACTAAATTGTGTTTCAGAAACTCTAACAGCCTTTTTTGAAACACATGGACTAGAACTGTATTATGGGTTAAACTGTCGGAGACAAAAACAAAACTTTTATAATCGAGAAACTCCTTTCCATCACTTTGAGTTTTGTTCTTGTAATATACAACACTGGGATGTACTGAGGCCATGGAATTGTTCCAATGAAATCCTTGAGCCTCGTCCTGAATTACAAAAGAGTAATTTTCTGCAAAATCACATACTATGATGGCTTCATTCGGCAATAGTGAATTTTTTTTGTGGAAAAAAAAAGCAGATTAGAGTATTTTTTTTATTTGTTTTATAAATGGACTACCTCCATAAATAACTTTATTATACTGGATAATGGCAATTCCATGCTTTTCAAAAGAAAAATAATGGATTTATAATGTGAAGGTAAGTACATCACTTTAGTTTTCCTTCAGGCTATATATGGTTTAAATACGTAATAATATTTACATTGTTAATATTGAAAAGCAATTTTTTTAAAACTGAAATGTAAAATTAAAGTAATATACATTTGCCCTAAAGTAAGACCATCTTGGTTTTACAGTTTTTTCCCCCAAGTTTCCATTACACATTGTAATACCTAGGTTTAATGTTTATTGATTATGTGATGAATGTTGTACTTAACAGAACAATGGAATTTATTTTAATATGATCCCATAGGAATACCATCTTGAAATTTGGTACACATGTTAACAAATTATGTAGGAATAGCATATATTTTTTTCAAAAAAATTAAAAATTCCGATTTTGAAATTTTAAAATTTAAAAAATAAATTGTTTTGTGAAAATTTAACAATGTTATATATATATTCATGTTACATATCATATTAAAGCCCTTAACAACAGCTTTAAAATGACACATATGAGAACTTTCTAGCATGATTAGTTTGTCCATTATCAACAAATTTGTGCATGGTAGTCAAGGCAAATTTTGCAGTTTTTACGATTTTCTAAATTCTGTTTAAAAAAACCGGCTGAGAAAAAAAACTTAAAATTTTGGATTTTTCATATACTCCATTAGTACAAACTATATACCAAAAATTATTGAAATCCAAGAGGTCAAGGTCCAAAATTGTTATTTAATTGGTTGATTTGACATGGAATGACCCAATTACTTTACTGAAGAACAGAACCAGATGTAGGTAAGTTCTCCACTTAAGCTCCTTACAAATGAATGAAATGAAAAAATACCATATTCAAATATAAAAAGATCAGAGAAAGATATTTAAAACCTGCTGTTATTTATTTTAATTATGATAATATGAGGGTTTCTGGCCTCCTTAGTGTCACAGAAATAGGAAACGCAGAAAAATGCTTGATCAAAATGGTTCAGAATGAATGTTTCCCAACAGATATTAGGAACATCCAGTGTCAGAAGAGTGTCCGGCCTAATAGTAAACTAAAAAGTTTGAATCCTTTTTTAGGCCAAGATGGTATTTTGAGGTTAGGAGGACGTTTGGGAAATTCAGATTTGCCATACGATGCAAAGTATCCTGCCAAATAGTTATGCCCTGACCAACAGCATAATTAAGTATTTTCATACCAAAAACTTGCATGTTGGTCATCTGCACTGTTACATAGTGTCAGGGAAAAATTTTGGCCTTTGAGTGGTCGTTCCATTTGCAGAAAAATAATGCATTGCGTGCAATAGGGATAACGCAACTGTAACATCACAGTTAATGGGTAGCTTGCCCAGGGACAGGGTAGTTCCCGATTTTCCATTTAATTGCACAGGGGTAGACTTTTGCGGCCCATTTATGATTAGATATCGTAACCAAAAGAAGGGTATTTTTCACAGGGTTTATATATGTATTTTTGTGTGCTTTGTATCGAAATCCGTTCATGTGGAAATGGTATCAGATCTAACTTCTGAGGCTTTCATAGCGGCTTTGAAAAGGTTTTTCGCCCTCCGCACAGTGTGGCAAAATCACGATTTAGCTGGCAAAAAATCAAAAAATAAAATGAAGCATTCAGCTGCGAATCCTTTATAAATATAAACAATATAGTTCGGGGCACCTGGTTGGAGGACAGGGTGTTCCAGTTGGCTGGACCAGATAGCGTATTTGGTCTTGGAGGAGTTGAAGAGAGTGTTCCTGCCAAAAACGAGGTGTGTATGCCTAGTTTACTATATGCATGCAGATACTTGAGGCTTCCAGTTTACTGAATTTTTCTTTGACAGATTTTTTAAAAACACTTTTGGATGTGATAGCTTAACACACTTTTTAGTGCTGATTCTAAGAAAGTAGTTTTTTTTTAACATTGGTTTGTCTGATACCGCTCAACAGCTAAAACTAAGTGAGGTAGGGTATTAGGATTTGGTACACGAGTTCCTAGTGCCTGGCGGATATCATAATAAGGTGGATTACAAGAAAATCGCACTGTCACAAATGGTAGCTGCCTTAGTAATAAGGATTGTGTTTCGTTATTTTATATATTTTAATAATTTGTACATTTAACCCTTTTTCGCTATTTTTTTTATTCTACACCATATAACCTTTCATTCTTGCACATATTGATTTCAAATCTTGCACATATTGAGAACGATATAGATTTTTAAAAAAATCTGAACAGAAATTTTTTAGTTGTGTTCAGTTAATGTTTCAAATAAATGAAATGTATGTAAATTAGTGTTAAACTTGGATGACGTTAAAATCACTATTTTTAATGAGGAAATTATGAAGTGCCGTTTTGGAATTTTGCGTTGCTTTAAATTTTCGTTCAGTATATATGGAACGTGGGTGTACATTTATATGACAATATCGGAAACATACTTTTGTACTGCTGTATACTTTTTTTTTATGATGAGTTTTTATTTTAGTCACTTGTTTGTTTCAGTTAATCATTGTTGTCACACCTTCTTTTTGAAACCCTGCAAATAAAATTAAAACAGGTTCATATCTTTTGCCTTGAAAATATTTTCTCAAAATGTTTTAAACACATTTCTTAAATTTTGCTTGCTGGGAAAACAATTAATTATTAAACAATTAAATTATTATACGTGTACAGATAGAGTAATGAAAGATTTTCCTCGTTATAAGTTAGACTTTAATAATGAAATAGCAGTGATTACTTGGAATGTATATTATTTTGTACTGTCATGGCGATTGTTTTTTTTTTTTGCAAAAGAGTGCGGTGTGTACAGTTGTGACATAATTTGTGGGTACGGTTGTAACACAAGTAAAAGTTTTCTTTTTTCTTTTAGATGCCCAAAAAACTCCACTAGTTTATTACCTTTACAGCGAAGACAGCAAGCTTTAACTGCTCATAGGATGTTAAGGGCTGTTTTACTTTGTGTAACTTACTATGCTTTTTTTTATTTGTTGAAGTTTTGTGATAAACTTGTGAATATTAGATTTTGTGTGTTTTGTAAATTGTACATATTTTACCAATTTGTAAATATATAATAATTTTAATTAGTTTATAATTTTTTTTTAAGTACTGTTTCTTTTTTCCCTTCCTATGTACTTGTATTTAATTCTAACATCTCTTTATTTATTATCATTTAATGTCCTATTCATTCTTAAAAAGTTGTAAAATCACTACCAATGTAACTAATTTGTAATAAATATTCTGTTTATTATTTCTCTTATTCTTAGACTTTGCTACGAATGAAGTTTGTGACAATATTTTATGTCCGCTCATAGGGTAAAATGCATATAAAGCCATTTCCTAAGGGTAAGGCAAAACGTGCAACTGAATGGCTAGAAATAGTTTACAGTGATGTTTGTGGCCCAATGAGTGTACCATCAATTGGTGGCTCTCGTTTATTGATGAGGTGCTTGATTGATTGAGGTGTTTTTTGGAGGTGCCTTTTTTACCTAAATTATTTTGTTTGACTGAACTTTATAAGACCGTAGCCAGAAATTAAATTCGGGAAATCACTATGACTACTCGAAGAATTCTCAGGAAGCATAACCTCAAAATTGCTGTTATAAAAATTAAATTTCTCTCGTTTCAAATTATTTTTCTTTTCAGTTTATTGTGCTGTGGTAGTCAAATAATTAGTTAAAATTAAAAACCTCCCAGCCAAGGTCAAACCATCTAACGTTTCCTCATTACGTTCAACACAAACTTTTAGTTAATTATTTGACTCTTTGTTGCATAAAATAAAACAAACAAATAAAAAAAATATATATGAAAGGAAATATTACCACTGCTGCATTAACATAACTGAACAATAACTTTCCTTTAATTTTTTTTGTTGATTATAAAAGATTGAAATGTGATGTTCATGTAGAAATATCATTGAGAGTTTTATCGTATTACATCTAATGGCTTCACATTTTATAAAAATCTTCCTGTTGATAACAACCGGTATATAAATTTAATTTTTTTATTAATTGATTAACGCGAAATGCATATTTTTATTTTCTTGCCACTTGTGACGCTTTTTTTATATTTTGGTGTTTCCTCATGTGTTGTCATCAACATCTAAAAAGAGATTAAAATTACGGGGATTTAGATTTTTTTATCGTTGTTTATCTTAAACTATTGCCGTTAGCTCATATTGCAAAAAAACTTTAAAAAATAATTTTTTAAAAAAAATCTGTTCGAAAACTTATTTTAAATAAAAAATATACAAAAAAATACAAATGCGTTTCATTTTGATAGCCTTTTGTAAGATTTAACTACATCTACAAGTTGTATCGTCATTTAAAGTGCATTGTGCTGTTACGATAAATTTTACAGAACTTGTTCCCGTTTCGACTCGCAACTAAACCAACAACTTCGAAATAATTTATTTGTATTACTATTTTTATTTACACTTTCGGTTTTGGCAACGCCCAATGTTTGTTTATTTTGTTGACAACGGCAACCCTTAAAAAAATTCGAATAAATCAGTCAAATTACCACTTGGCGATTCAATTTTACAGGGTTTCGGATAAGTTCCTATACCTCCCATGTTAACTTCGATCGGTAACTGAAGTTCTACCGATGTTTTTTTTGTTTTTTTTTTTTTTTGTTTTTTTTTTAAATTTCTGCACATTTTGAATTTAGTATTTAATTCTCTAGTATTTTTGATTTCTATTAAGTTGATATATTCAGTTATAGTCAATTTTCTGCATATGCTCAGAAATTATAAAAAGTTACGTTTGCCGAAGGGTAAAAAATTCAAATGGCCACATTTCAGATAATATTTATTCTAGAAAACTTAATATTTTGAATTTTTCATTTGTTATATAGTTGTATCAGTCTACAAAATTTGAATAAATCTGTGTTGGGTGTGTGTCATGCCTTTTTTTTTTTATTATTGATTCCGATAGAGGAAGAGTGGTACCTGAGGATATAGAAAATGGATGATACCACGAGGTACCTTAGAGCAACTATCAGAGTTGAAGATGCAAATTTGATATTATAGCCTTTTAATGATATTCTTATTAGGCAATTATATTTTGTAATAAATTTGCTTGTCATCTTATCATTTCAGATTAGTCTTGACTGCAGTTCATCTAGCAGTTTTCAAAGCATCAGTAGTATTCCCCAATCTGATACCACTGAAAATGTAGTATCAGAATCCAGCTTAAAAAAGCCCAAATTGGAGGTATTGGACTGGACAAAAACTACGTTTGTTTCAAGAGAAAATTGTGTAAGTTTTCAATATTTTAGAAAATTCATTAAAAAAATATATAGATACTATGTACTTTATTAGAATAAGTTAAATAAGTATAGTAAGGTAGTCAGGGATAAAAATATGGGTGCCTCCCCCCCATCCCCAACATACCAATATTTATTTTCATGCACACATTTCTCTAAAGTTCTTTAATTGTATTTAAATTATTAACCAATATATGATGAGTTTATCCGACATATATAATAAACTATAAAAGCGGGGTTTTTTCGAGTAAATCGGAAATTTTCAAAATATACTTTATTTAAAAAAATAATTTATCCAAATTGCATTTTCAAGATATTGATTTATATTTTCAGAACATAATTGAAGTATTAAAAGCGGATCCACAAGGTTTAGTAGCACTAAACTCATACCGCGTTTCACAACACCTGACGTCATGTAACAGAAGGAAACTGGCTGATGTGCTGGTCAACCATTGTGTTAAGACATATGGCAGGTAAGAATAAAACCTTATTTAATCCCTTTTAACAGCAGGGTTCGTATTGGGAAAGCTTACATTGCTTCGAAATCTCGGGGAAATGAAAATTTCACCATAAAATCATGATTTTGGGGGAAAACAATAATGTATCCCTTTATTTAAGCATTTTTTAGATGTATTTAATTTTATTATCAACAAATTCATTTGTGTCTGAATTATATATGTATATATAGTTTAGTGTGGGGGGGGGGGGTCACAATTTTTCTTTAAAAATACTCATTTTAAAATGAGTATGGACTAATAGATTTAGTAATTTAATTGTTCTAAATTAATGTTTATTCTTTAGAACCTACCTTCTGTATAATGTTATTGATTTTCAAATTAAAATGGTTATCATATCACTTAGAACTTGCTTTATTATTTGTATATTACATTTTTTTTTATTTTGTTAAGGTTACTTAATCGAGACTTCGATATTTTATCGAGTCTGATAGTTGAAGTTTTCCCTACTGAAGATCAAGTAATTGATTTAGTTCCTTGACATACTTAATTTGATATTATGAAAATATAAATTTGTACATTATAGTAATGTATAGTAATAGAAAGCAACTTGTAGCCATGTTACTTTGATTCTTACAAGTAATTTTTATATGCTTATTCTAATAGGAAATATATTATGTACCTCCCGGTGCAGGGTGTGCAAAGATTTCCAGTAGAAAACTACCCAGCAAATATAGAAACTTGATCCGAGTGTTGAAAACTGCAAAAGTACTAATTTCAAATAGCAAGGCAGTTTAAGAGAATAAATCAGAAGAAGAGTTTTGTGAAGGTGACTTATGTTCTTTCTCTCTGCCGTTTTAAAGTTTTTGTGATTTTCCCAATATTTTAACTGTTGCTATTGGCAAGTAAGGAAAATGCATCTTCATATTTTACTTGTTTCGTTCTTTTTGCATTTAGAACAAGTATTCAAATTTTCTAAAACACCTTTTAAAATCAAAGGAAGATAAAAAAAAAATTAATTATACAACTTCATACAATTATATTTATGTAAAAAAACACCCCACATAATTATACAGGGTTGTCCAGAAATAAGTTGCCCAACTCAGAGGCCTGTGCAGGATGCTGTATTGGTCAGAATGTGATAAAATTTGAGATACAGACATTTCAGATCATGCGCTCTCGATTTATTACAAAAAAGAAATTAGTTCAAAAATTTGCCGATAGGTGGCGCTGCAGATTCAAAAACACATTTTACAGTAATTCGACATGAGATCCGTGGTTCTCCACAATTTTTCCCATTTTTATAGCTTTGTGTTCCACAGTGGATCGCAGAAAGTAAGGATCAAACTTCTTCATCATTTTTCGTAGACCATATGGTGTCATCGGTCCTCGGCGTAACTTTTGCAGCTTTCGGATTCAGCCTCAATTGTTCGGCATTTTGCGGTCTTTCTGCGATCCACTGTGGAACACAAAGCTATAAAAATGGGAAAAATTGTGGAAAACCACGGATCTCATGTAGAATTACTGTAAAATGTGTTTTTGAATATGCAGCGCCACCTATCGGCAAATTTTTGAACTATTTTTTTTTTTAATAAATCGAGAGCGCGTGATTTGAAATGTCTGTATCAACTATTATCACATTCTGACCAATACAGCATCCTGTACAGGCCTCTGAGTTGGGTAACTTATTTCTGGACGCCTTCATAATGTTGGAATGAAAGCCTAATGTAACTTCTTGAGGTTTTTTATTAATTTTTTGTTTCTTCCGCGAGTCTCGAAGATTGATGTATTGTATCTTTTATTGCAGAATCACGTACAAATAACAAGACATTGATGATCACGAAAAAGAATTAAAATCTGCTTTTTTGATTGCTCTAGAAGAAGCTGCTAGAGACTATGGCAATGAAATATCAGGCTTTTACAGCCAAATTGCCAATGAAGATATTCTTTTCAATACACACTTCTATATATTAGGCATTTGCAAAATATCCATCGACACCTTCAAAAACTTACAGCCCACAATCTACTTAATCTGCAACGAACCTCGCTCAAATGCTAAGCTTAGCAAAATGTTTGCCGACTTTGATAAACGTACCGGGATGAGAACTTTTGTAAGAGCAATGTCTAACAGCAGACATGTACACCTGCCTCCATGGGTTTTGATCCCTAAGCGTATATACGATGTCGCAAGCATCATCTGCCCATTTAACATCAAAAACATTAGAGGAAGAAAGTTTTTACAAATGAAAGCATAATTATTGGAGGCTTTGTCTACAGGAGTTATAATAAAATTATTTTGGATGTGTTTGACAGAAGCTTTTAAGTGTTTTTGGTTGTAGTGGGAGAAATTAAAATTATAAAAGTATATACCTACTTGTCTCTTCTTGACGATGAACTAAAATCATCCGACACATACAAACTCTCCAAATTGGACTACAAAAGTGTATGTAAAAAGATTATTGCCTTCAATAAATATTTTAAAATTAATAACTCCTCCATTAAATTTCCCTATGTTACCATCACTCCAAAATTCCACAAAACCCCTTTAGCTTTTCGCTTTATTACCTGTGGTTCCGACACTTACATCAATAAACCTGGTGATATCTTTTTTAATTTGCTAAACAAACTTTACAATTTTATTGTCGGTGAAGGCTTTACTTGGATTATTAACAACAATAAACCTGTTTTAGAACACTTGGATAACAAGAATATTCATTCAGTTGACACTTTTGACTTCAAAGATTTATTTTATAGCCTACCTTTATTTCACCTAAAAGACGTCCTCACTGCTTATGATTACAATAGTATATTAAATATTAGTCAGGAATATTGGAATAAACTAATTAATTTTCGCATTTTTAATAATTTTATTTACAATAGTGAACAAATCTACCACAAGGTAGTTACTTTTCAACTATCCTTGCAAATTTATTTTTACACTGGTTTGAGAAAAACTACACTCTTTTAAACTTCACTGCCTTCCGATTTGTTGATGACCTGATTGTCTTTGATTATCCTGATTTTATACACCTTTGGCACAAAATTTACCCATCAGAACTTCTTCTTAAGAAAACCAATAGCTCTATTTCTTCATTACAATTCTTAGACATACAAATTCAGATCTCAGATATCTCTGCCAATACCAACATTTATGATAAACGTAATGACTTTAATTTTGATGTTATTCGACTTATTCCATGGAATTCTAATCTTTCTGTTAAAGTCTATAGAAATTGCATTATAAATCACCTACATCGCATTAATATCATCTGCAACGTCAATAACTTTAAAAATTCCCAAAAACTTGACCTCCATCGTACACTTATCAACAACAATTTCCCTCCAAAATTTATAAAGAAGTATCTGCAATAATTTTCTTTGTGACGTCACTAAATTTTTACTCATAGTATATTTTTTTTTTCCTTCACCGCACTTAATTTCTACACTGTAACTGTCAATAGTTTCACCTGAGTTTTTAGTTCGGATTTTGTGAGAAGCGGTTGGCTTCAAAGTTTCGTGTTGTTTTTTATTCGCTTCATCTGCTGTTTGTTATCTGTTTTTAATTTTGATTTTGTTTTTTAATTTTGACTATAAATCTGAAGTGCGAAAAAAAATAAGCGACCTACAGAAAAAACATAACGAAACAGGGAACAAAGAAAATGATGCAACAGAGCTAACCCCGCTGGAGGACAGGGTGTTCCAGTTGGCTGGACCAGATAGCGTATTTGGTCTTGGAGGAGTTGAAGAGAGTGTTCCTGCCAAAAACGAGGTGTGTATGCCTAGTTTACTATATGCATGCATGCAGATACTTGAGGCTTCCAGTTTACTGAATTTTTCTTTGACAGATTTTTTAAAAACACTTTTGGATGTGATAGCTTAACACACTTTTTAGTGCTGATTCTAAGAAAGTAGTTTTTTTAACATTGGTTTGTCTGATACCGCTCAACAGCTAAAACTAAGTGAGGTAGGGTATTAGGATTTGGTACACGAGTTCCTAGTGCCTGGCGGATATCATAATAAGGTGGATTACAAGAAAATCGCACTGTCACAAATGGTAGCTGCCTTAGTAATAAGGATTGTGTCTCGTTATTTTATATATTTTAATAATTTGTACATTTAACCCTTTTTCGCTATTTTTTTTATTCTACACCATATAACCTTTCATTCTTGCACATATTGATTTCAAATCTTGCACATATTGAGAACGATATAGATTTTTAAAAAAATCTGAACAGAAATTTTTTAGTTGTGTTCAGTTAATGTTTCAAATAAATGAAATGTATGTAAATTAGTGTTAAACTTGGATGACGTTAAAATCACTATTTTTAATGAGGAAATTATGAAGTGCCGTTTTGGAATTTTGCGTTGCTTTAAATTTTCGTTCAGTATATATGGAACGTGGGTGTACATTTATATGACAATATCGGAAACATACTTTTGCACTGCTGTATACTTTTTTTTATGATGAGTTTTTATTTTAGTCACTTGTTTGTTTCAGTTAATCATTGTTGTCACACCTTTTTCTTTTTGAAACCCTGCAAATAAAATTAAAACAGGTTCATATCTTTTGCCTTGAAAAGATTTTCTCAAAATGTTTTAAACACATTTCTTAAATTTTGCTTGCTGGGAAAACAATTAAGTATAAAAACCTTGAATGTTTGCTTTCCTTAGAATATATTATATTTTTTCCTTATATTTTTGTAAATTTTGAGCTACAAACAAGTGAAATAATGATGAATATTTATTATATTATATTCATCCACATTTTTAAAAATAATTTTCAGGGATGAGGAAATTGGTGCTTTTATGGCCGTTTACTTGAAAATTTAAGAAAACTTTTTGCATGTATTCGTTTTTTAAATTCAATGCAAATTGCGTAGTCCTTTCATTTGTGTTAGAATTTTTTTAATTTTGTGTTTATCTGTTAGGCTACGAGATGTTCGATTAAGTCTAAGTACCAAATAAATTGAATGCTAAATTCTAGTGCTCAAAATAATATTAACCGGGCCTGTTAATGCCACTGGTTTAAACCCCCATTGTTAAAACTGATACAACTCTGATATTTCGTCTATTTACAATTAGGTTCTACTGAAGCTAGGATTTCGTAAAACGACATCGCAATATAGTGGAAATATTTTTCTTTTACAACTTGTCAGTTTAACTTGTTGTAATTTTTTAGGAGGTACTGATGCAGCCCTCGCCTGGTTCAACCTCCCCTCTGTCTCTTCCCCCCTCCTTCTCCTCAGCCTGGCTCCTCAAGGCAAGTTTTTGATTCTCCAGCTGGGTCCAGCGTTCAGCCAAATAAAAAAGACCTGAAGAAGAAGGTCCGCAACAGAGGCCTTCTAATTCCGGCCGAGAAGACCCAGTCGCTTCTGGATACTCAGCTGGAGCAGATCCAGCACTTCTCAAGGTTGGCAAATCAGTTGGAGATAATGAACAACATAAGCAAGGAGCAGCAAAAAGTTGCAAACCAGTTAATTGCTGAGAAAAAGTCTATTTTTCAGCAATTACTGACAATTATGAGAAAATAAAAATTATTATTTTGCATGAGTGCTTCATACTTTATATTCTAAGCTTTTTTTTATTATGGTAACTTTACATATTTAATCAGTTTTTCTTTGATTGTTTAGCATTTTTTAAGCAGAAAATAATTCTTACTGTTTTATTCTTTAATGGGACTCAGTATCACATCAACTTTTTTATTTATAGCTTTGAGTAAAAATTCATTGGTTTGTTATGTGAATTGTCACATAAAAACAATGTATTTAAAAAAAAGACTGAATATTTGTAATGTTTTTTTTAATTTAATTTTTTTCTTTAACAATAATTTTTTAAAAAAAAATGCAATATTTTATCACCAAATTTAATTATAAGTAATTAATATTTTTAGTAGTGGGTTTAGTCTTGGCCTTTAAACTTTCCATTTCCGTAAATACAAAGTATAAAATTATATACAGCCATATAACTTCAATATAATTTTCATACATCTATTTAAAATTAAATTAATACAAATTCAACTATATTGCTTAAAAGAAAACATAAAACTTTATTAAAATAGCAAAAGCTATTACGTAGTTTTTATATAAATGTCATTCACTATTGGGCAATTTATTATTCAGCATTCTTGCCATGAATTATTTTAAATAAAAATGAAGAATGAATCAGAAATAAATTAAGTAGATAAAACATTTAATAATTATCCTGAAATCGTCTATAAACATGTTTGTGGGGAAATTTAATCGTTTCCGGCTGTCTATTTCTAACTTCCTTAAAAATGTTTGTTAAAATAAAAATAAAGCATTCAAATTAAATGTTTTGTGAGTTCATCGACAAGCCATGGCTTACAATATTATTATATAATTAAAATTAATTCTTTTTATCTTTTAGTGAAAAAATTACAATTGTGATATATACATATAGTAATATTTTTACCTACTCATTTAAAGCATACTCATTGTAACTGTTAACTTAAAGAGACATGTTTATTTAATGTAACTTGAGTAAAGCTTGATTTAACATTATAAATAACAAAACTTAAAAAATGTGAGTCTATTATAAAAGAAAACCAGTCCAGTTTGGGAATTTTTCGACGTTTTATAAAATGATAACTTAAAGAAATTTTTAAATTTCACTATTCGGCCGAATAGTTAAGCTATTCGGCCAAACCAAATATTCGGCTAAATCGGCCGAATACCGAATATTCGGTGCATCCCTAGTTCCGAAATTAACTGCTCTATAATTTTATTTTAAACAGGTAACAAATTCTAAATCGGGATTTTAAAAAAAAATCTTTATTACATACAATAATTGACACGAAGTTCATAAGTAGATGAATTTCTTGTTCTTCTGGAATAAATTCTGCTTTGGGGCCTCATGAGTTCTCTCTTCATAAATTTTTTTCTAATTGCTCTTGCAAAGCCCCCCTAGGTTGAAGTCTCCTCCCTTCTTGGTACACTTTCAATTCATGTTTTGCCCGAGAAAAGAAAGATAACAGTATCAATAAAGATGTTAACATGTACTATTTTGACCTCAATTTTTTCCACATAAAATAGTAATGCATATTAAAAATTTTACATCGAGCAATTTGTACTCCTTTTTTTGTAATATTCTTTAGCACTATGTACTTTAAAAGCATAGTTCATATTGTTAAATATTTTAACTTTTCCCATTAACTCCAAATGGCAAAAAATAAGCCTATTGTTAAAAAGGAACAACATATTAGGTCAATTAATCACACAAGCCGGAATATATATGTAAAATAGTAGTAGGTCAATTAACTATTTTTGAAAAGAGATTCACTGAAGCAAGTACTTTTAACTAGTTTTTAATACAGTAGAACCTCGAGTATCCGGACCTCTGTTAACCGACTTTACCTGCTTCTGTCCTATCTTAGATCACTGAGGTTTCAGCAATAACGCTCCGCTTCAATACTTTATGCCTTCCGTTAAATGACATTAAACTTGTCGAGGGCTTTGCGAACATAAATACGTTAGGCACAAAATCAGGATAATTTTCATCAGAATTTGGTTTAGCTACAATATTAAATAATACGGTAATTATGATAAATATAATTATCATAAACAGTGTACTTATGCACTCATACCCTTGCTAAATTGTTTTAAAAATTGGTTAAAACAATATTCACCTTTCTATTGTAATTTTAACGCCTTGCTCACAAAACAAAATATCTGCATTTCAAACATTTTAGGATAATCACTTAAAAGTATTTTACTATTACATAAGTGATCTGCAATGCAGTTGGAGATAGAAATGCTATAATGCGTGAAGCACTACCATTAATCCACAAGGTCTCAAACATGCATTAACAACTACAAAATTATCCATCTCTTGTCTTTTCTTTACAATTTGCCTAAACTTAAATTGAAACAAGCAAGGCGCAACTAGAATTTTTTGGGGAAGAGTTTCAAAAGTATTGAATAAGATGTAATTAAAACCAATTAATGTAATTTTAAATGACCAATATCTTGAATATAATTAATTAGCGTAAATATCCTTCTAACTTTATATTAACAAATTTACAGATGTATGTAAGAAACTTAAAAACCAGATGTTTTACTACAACAGAATTGCCTTAGTGATCTGCCATAAAGTTTCTGTTTGCAGTATAAATACTATTTGTATACATGTTTTTTGCCGTTATATAAAACTATCAAATATTAACTGCGCTATATGGGCTGGGGAGCCCAATCGGTTAGGCGCTCGCCTAGCATGCGAAAGGTCCCAGGTTCGGGTCCGGGCATCGCCAAAATAACTGCCGACCTATAAACGGCCCGTGCAGTCAAAAATGTCCGACGAATAATACCCCGTGTAGAGGGAGTGCACGTTAAAATACGCTCCAAAGTCCCAACGCTGCGTACGATGTCGCCCTTAACGGTTGCGTTGGGTGCTGCTAACTCAGGTGTCGGCTCGTCACTTTACTGTGGTTCTAAATTACGACGCCCGTCGCCAATAGCCCTCGTGTACCTCTAGTGCGACGATAATTCAAACTAAACTAAACATATTGATTTACACGGGGGAAAAAAGGTATGTAACCGTTATCAAATACATTTGGTGATCAGTATTTACTTGTGGTTACCAAATTATGCTCGCGGTTAACAAAAACATTTGCTACTCCATAGCAAAATCCTTTGCTCAAAATCTAGACCGCTCCGATTGGCTGGCAGCTTGGAATCCTGGGTGTTTGGCGGCAATAAACAACATTTACAATGGCGGACGCAGGGTGTGCGAATGTACTAAAAGCTTGGGGATTTTCGGATCTCATACAAAAGTTTCAAGGTAAGAGATAATTTATTGTGTTTTATAATGTGTATATTTAGGTAAAATACTGAAATGTGTAGCTTATATTAGCTAAATATATTTTTAACTTTTCTAATTTTAAGTTAGTCACATCAGATTAATATACTCTGTACACTACTTTCTATGTGCTTCGAAACGCAAGATGTTTCTTATATTTTCAGATTTCCATTTTCATAATCATTTGTTATATTTATAGTTTGCTATTGAATGTTTTATCTCAATATACTTATTTTTAAATATATTATTAATACGCCATTAGGTTTAAAGTCGGCGTGTCTCGTAATTTTTCCTTTTGTTTGGTTACTTCCGTTTAATTTTTAAGAATTTATTGATGTTTAATTTATGTATTATTCCACTCTTTATACATTGCTTTGTCAGTAATATTTGGCATTTGAAAATTCCAATATATTAAATCCTTTTAATGTAAAATTTTAGTTCTTTTAAATTTTATATTGCCAGGGTTGAAAAAATAGTCAGACTACAATTTAATTTTAATATGAATTTCCTAAACAAAAACATTTTCGCTTGTGTTGGAATTCAACGATTTTGTGACTCTTACGAAATTTAATTTTTGCAAATTGTACTAAATTATTGCATAAAAATAGTCAATTTACCTATAATTTGACAAAAGCAATTTTGTGTTTTATTTAAACTTAATTATTATATACTTCAGTTTTTAAGATGCTTTTGGTGATTATATTTTTGAACAGCTTTATTATTTTTTTATATTAAAAATTTTCATAGAGTTGACTAAAGATAACAATGAATCAAGATTAAAATTATATTTAATTTTTACTTTGTATATTATGAAATCGAAACTGATTTTTCATGCAGGAGAACACAAAAATATGAAAAAAGCTGAAAAAGTGCGTTGGGACCGATTTACTTTAAATATTAAATACGGGGGGGGGAGGGGGGGGGGGTACGGTAATTATTACTTTAAGGGATTTAATTATTTCTTTAGGGTACAGTAACTTTCACTATAATATTATTTGCAAAATGTTGTTTGTAGGGCAATAGTGAGTAAAATTTCCATATTTCTACTCAGTAAAGTATAGAAAGAGGATGCTACAAATTCTACCTTAAACTAGTTTCCAGTCGGTTTAGATATGGGAAATAATAGTTGTAAAAAAATACCACAAACGCGGAATAATAAGTAGTAATAAGTAGATATTTGCTTCTAATTTGCTATTGTTTTATTTAAAAAAATATTTAACTTTTTATTCTATCGCTAATTAAAATTTAGAAAAAATATATAACGAATGGCTTTGCTTTCGGAAGTTATAGTTTTTAGTTAGATTTTGTATTTGTTAAAAATAGCAATAATAATTAAAAATATTTAAAATACTAGAAAATAATAACCGTAGAATTTTGAAAACGGGATACAACCAAAGGTTTTAGTTAATTAAAATATCTGTTTAGATGAAACTTTAAAAAAAATTCTTGGTAATAATTTTTAAATATTTAAAAATTCATTCAAAAATAAAGCAAGTAAAATCTTTAAAAATAATATTTTGAAAATAAAAATAGTTAAGTGACAAGTTTTTCCCAAAATAATTAAAAGAAATTCATTAAAAATTTATGCATATAAATAATTTTGTTTCATTTTTTTTTAAATTTTCACCTGTGTGGACAACTAAATTTTAAAGAATAAAAAATACGATTTAATGACACAAAATTTTGCTAAGAATAAATCATGCTAAAACATTACTGTACTTGCCTCTGTTGATTCTGGGAGCCATAACTTTATGAAGTCATATTTTTGGAACCAATTTGGGAGCCATAATTTATAAAAGTTTTGTCATAGTAGGGAGGTTTGAAATAGTCGGGTGGTTTAGATCTTCACGAAGGTTTTTCACCAGGGAAGTTTGATAAAGTATGGACAAACTTGTGTTTGTCCATTTCCAGATATCCAGTCTTTTTAGGTTTGTGAAAAAGTTCAATGTCATCCTAATGTGACAGAGTTGGAAGAAGCAGTTTATATAACATACAATTCAATGAAATGATGATTCTCGCACATTTCTTTTGACCTTTTTCGAATGATATTCGTGCAATTTTCCCGCTAGATCTTCATAGAAGTAGGGGTGACTGGGTACGGTTGTGCCAGGTTACGGTTGTGACAGTCGCCATATTGGCATGTCTGAACATGTTTCACAGAATACCATCAGTCATCGCCCGACATTAGCGCCAGCAGAGGCCTTTATTATTACTTTCTGAAAGTCAAAGGTATTTTTATTCAATTTCTTTTAATAATTGTTATTATACGTGTACAGATAGAGTAATGAAAGATTTTCCTCGTTATAAGTTAGACTTTAATAATGAAATAGCAGTGATTACTTGGAATGTATATTATTTTGTACTGTCATGGCGATTGTTTTTTTTTTTTTTTTTGCAAAAGAGTGCGGTGTGTACAGTTGTGACATAATTTGTGGGTACGGTTGTAACACAAGTAAAAGTTTTCTTTTTTCTTTTAGATGCCCAAAAAACTCCACTAGTTTATTACCTTTACAGCGAAGACAGCAAGCTCTAACTGCTCATAGGATGTTAAGGGCTGTTTTACATTGTGTAACTTACTATGCTTGTTTTTTTTTTATTTGTTGAAGTTTTGTGATAAACTTGTGAATATTAGATTTTGTGTGTTTTGTAAATTGTACATATTTTACCAATTTGTAAATATATAATAATTTTAATTAGTTTATAAATTTTTTTTTAAGTACTGTTTCTTTTTTCCCTTCCTATGTACTTGTATTTAATTTAATTCTAACATCTCTTTATTTATTATCATTTAATGTCCTATTCATTCTTAAAAAGTTGTAAAATCACTACCAATGTAACTAATTTGTAATAAATATTCTGTTTATTAATTATTTCTCTTATTCTTAGACTTTGCTACGAATGAAGTTTGTGACAATGTTTTATGTCCGCTCATAGGGTAAAATGCATATAAAGCCATTTCCTAAGGGTAAGGCAAAACGTGCAACTGAATGGCTAGAAATAGTTTACAGTGATGTTTGTGGCCCAATGAGTGTACCATCAATTGGTGGCTCTCGTTACTTTGTCTCGTTTATTGATGATTTGTCTCGAATGACCTTTATCTACACTTTAAATTTTTCAAACACTTCAGATTTATGCTTTAAAGTATTTCAGGCTTGAGCTGAAAGGCAAACTGGCAAATTAGTCAAGATCTTACGTTCTGATAATAGTACAGAGTACATTACCAGTTCAAAGTCAGATTATTTGGTTTCAGTAGGAATACAACATCAGAAAACTATTCCTTACACACCTGAGCAAATGGGGATTGCGGAGAGAAATAATCGAACACTGGTAGAACGAGAAAGGTCACAATGTTAGCTGATGCTCATCTTGAACCTAGATATTGGGCAGAGGCCACCCAAACAGCGAATTCACTGCAAAAACATATCGCCTACCGTAGCTGTTTCTGGTTTGACTCCTTGTGAAAACTGGAATGGAACTAAAACTAATTTGGATTAATTAAGAGTTTTGGGATGTTGTGCATTTGAGCATGTTCCGAAACAAAAACGTTTTAAAAGAGATCATAAGGCCAATGAAATGATGTTTATAGGTTACAGTCAGGACAGGAAGGGATATCGATTAATTGATCCCGAGACTTATAAGGTGATAAGTGCTAGAGATGTACATTTTTTAGAAAGTCAAATGTATCACTCAACCTCTTTCTTTACAGATTCTGCAATCAGTGGGAGTACTGCTAGTTCTTTGGAGGGTGGGGAATTAATTGATAATACCCAAAACGATAATCTAGACACTTCCTACTTAATTTCCGTTGTGTCTCCTGACCCACCTCCGTTGAGTGGTCCCTATAGAGTCGAGTCTTCCCAGTAATTATCAGCACTTTGACTTGAATGATATGCCAGATTTGCAAATGCCAAATTTGAATAGAATGTGCTTTGTTGACGCTTTAGTGGATGAAACGAATAGTTGTTTTCTTGAGCCAAAAACCATTGAGGAAGCTTTTAACAGTGTTGATGCAGATCAATGGAAAGAGTCAATATCCGAGAAAATAATAGGCCACGTCAAAAATAAAACCTGGGATATTGTGGATAAACCACAAAATAAAAACATGGTTAATTGTAAATGGGTTTTTAAAGTGAAAACATAATTCCAGGGATTGGAAAGTTACTTTTAAAAAGTAACTCTGTTACAGTTACTTAATCAAAAAAACAACTGTTACAGTACTTAATATGAAAAGTAGCTGGTTACAGTTACTTAATACGAAAAGTAACGATTCACAGTTACTTTTTGAAATTTCAAGTTATAAGAAAAATTGAAATTTAGCCATCTTACCATTTTTCAAAGAAAACCGAGATTAACGAAACATAAGCACGAACAAAATGCTGAAATTATAATTAATAATTTTTTTATATTTAATTTCAATCCTGGTTCAATCCAAGAAATAGGTGTGAACGTGCCCTCTCTCTCCCCACACACACACACTTTATTGCTGGGCATTGTTGTAGAACCCATTCAGGTTCAGGCAACACAAAGGGGTTTACTGGTCGAAACTTGCCGAACGACAACCTGCTTGACAGTCAGCGTGATTTATTTCAAAACCCTTCTTTTCGATAGAAGCCTGCAATTACGGGTCTTATAATGTGATACTTGGAAAGGTAAACTTTTTGTTGTTGTTTTGCTTTTAGATGAATATGTGGATGAAGAGTCTCTTAAGTCCTTAACGCCTGATTTATGTGCTGAATTGGTACCGAGAATAGGCCAAAGGGCTAAATTTTTACGTTCACTTAAGCTGTATCAAGATAATTTTAACGTTAACTAGTCAGCCAATACTTTAGACCAATCAGAATATACCCTAGATGAATCGGACTTGGAAGTATGTTGATTTTTCTTTTTAAAATAACTTTTGATATTGTCCTATAGATGGGATTTTTGGAGGTGCCTTTTTTACCTAAATTATTTTGTTTGACAGAACTTTATAAGACCGTAGCCAGAAATTAAATTCGGGAAATCATTATGACTACTCGAAGAATTCTCAGGAAGCATACCAAAGAAGCATAACCTCAAAATTGCTGTTATAAAAATTAAATTTCTCTCGTTTCAAATTATTTTTCTTTTCAGTTTATTGTGCTGTGGTAGTCAAATAATTAGTTAAAATTAAAAACCTCCCAGCCAAGTCAAACCATCTAACGTTTCCTCATTACGTTCAACACAAACTTTTAGTTAATTATTTGACTCTTTGTTGCATAAAATAAAACAAACAAATAAAAAATATATATATGAAAGGAAATATTACCACTGCTGCATTAACATAACTGAACAATAACTTTCCTTTAATTTTTTTTTTGTTGATTATAAAAGATTGAAATGTGATGTTCATGTAGAAATATCATTGAGAGTTTTATCGTATTACATCTAATGGCTTCACATTTTATAAAAATCTTCCTGTTGATAACAACCGGTATATAAATTTAATTTTTTTATTAATTGATTAACGCGAAATGCATATTTTTATTTTCTTGCCACTTGTGACGCTTTTTTTATATTTTGGTGTTTCCTCATGTGTTGTCATCAACATCTAAAAAGAGATTAAAATTACGGGGATTTAGATTTTTTTTATCGTTGTTTATCTTAAACTATTGCCGTTAGCTCATATTGCAAAAAAAACTTTAAAAAATAATTTAAAAAAAAACTGTTCGAAAACTTATTTTAAATAAAAAATATACAAAAAAATACAAATGCGTTTCATTTTGATAGCCTTTTGTAAGATTTAACTACATCTAAAAGTTGTTTCGTTATTTAAAGTGCATTGTGCTGTTACGATAAATTTTACAGAACTTGTTCCACGTTTCGACTCGCAACTAAACCAACAACTCCGAAATAATTTATTTATATGTATTACTATTTTTATTTACACTTTCGGTTTTGGCAACCCCCAATATTTGTTTATTTTGTTGACTACGGCAACCCTTAAAAAAATTCGAATTAATCAGCCAAATTACCACTTGGCGATTCAATTTTACGCGGTTTCGGATAAGTTCCTATACCCCCCATGTTAACTTCGATCGGTAACTGAAGTTCTACCGATGTTTTTTTTTTGTTTTTTTTTTTTTAATTTCTGCACATTTTGAATTTAGTATTTAATTCTCTAGTATTTGGGAGTTCTATTAAGTTGATATATTCAGTTATAGTCAATTTTCTGCATATGCTCAGAAATTATAAAAAGTTACGTTTGCCGAAGGGTAAAAAATTCAAATGGCCACATTTCAGATAATATTTATTCTAGAAAACTTAATATTTTGAATTTTTCATTTGTTATATAGTTGTATCAGTCTACAAAATTTGAATAAATCTGTGTTGGGTGTGTGTCATGCCTTTTTTTTTATTATTGATTCCGATAGAGGAAGAGTGGTACCTGAGGATATAGAAAATGGATGATACCACGAGGTACCTTAGAGCAACTATCAGAGTTGAAGATGCAAATTTGATATTATAGCCTTTTAATGATATTCTTATTAGGCAATTATATTTTGTAATAAATTTGCTTGTCATCTTATCATTTCAGATTATTCTTGACTGCAGTTCATCTAGTAGTTTTCAAAGCATCTGTAGTATTCCCCAATCTGATACCACTGAAAATGTAGTATCAGAACCCAGCTTAAAAAAGCCCAAATTGGAGATATTGGACTGGACAAAAACTATGTTTGTTTCAAAAGAAAATTGTGTAAGTTTTCAATATTTTAGAAAATTCATAAAAAAAATATATATAGATGCTTTGTGTTTTATTAGAATAAGTTAAAAAAGTATAGTAAGGTAGTCAGGGATAAAAATATGGGTGTCTCCCCCTCCCCAACCTACCAATATTTATTTTCATGCACACATTTCTCTAAAGTTCTTTAATTGTATTTAAATTATTAACCAATATATGATGAGTTTATCCGACATATATAATAAACTATAAAAGCGGGGTTTTTTCGAGTAAATCGGAAATTTTCAAAATATACTTAATTAATATTTTAAAAAAATAATTTATCCAAATTGCATTTTCAAGATATTGATTTATATTTTCAGAACATAATTGAAGTATTAAAAGCGGATCCACAAGGTTTAGTAGCACTAAACTCATACCGCGTTTCACAACACCTGACGTCATGTAACAGAAGGAAACTGGTTGATATGCTGGTCAACCATTGTGTTAAGACATATGGCAGGTAAGAATAAAACCTTATTTAATCCATTTTGACAGCAGGGTTCGTATTGGGAAAACTTACATTGCTTCGAAATCTCGGGAAAATGAAAATTTCACCATAAAATCATGATTTTTTGGGGAAAACAATAATATATCCCTTTATTTTAGCATTTTTTAGATGTATTTAATTTTATTATCAACAAATTCATTTGTGTCTGAATTATATATGTATATTTAGTTTACTGGGGGGGGGGGGGGGGGGGTCTCAATTTTTCTTTAAAAATACTCATTTTAAAATGAGTATGGACTAATAGATTTAGTAATTTAATTGTTCTAAATTAATGTTTATTCTGTAGAACCTACCTTCTGTATAATGTTATTGATTTTCAAATTAAAATGGTTATATCACTTAGAACTTGCTTTATTATTTGTATATTACAATTTTTTTTATTTTGTTAAGGTTACTTAATCGAGACTTCGATATTTTATCGAGTCTGATAGTTGAAGTTTTCCCTACTGAAGATCAAGTAATTGATTTAGTTCCTTAACATACTTAATTTGATATTATGAAAATATAAATTTGTACATTATAGTATGTATAGTAATAGAAAGCAACTTGTAGCCATGTTACTTTGATTCTTAATTTTTTATATACTTATTCTAATAGGAAATATATTATGTACCTCCCGGTGCAGGGTGTGCAAAGATTTCCAGTAGAAAACTACCCAGCAAATATAGAAACTTGATCCGAGTGTTGAAAACTGCAAATGTACTAATTTCAAATAGCAAGGCAGTTCAAGAGAATAAATCAGAAGAAGAGTTTTGTGAAGGTGACTTATGTTCTTTCTCTCTGCCGTTTTAAAGTTTTTGTGATTTTCCCAATATTTTAACTGTTGCTATTGGCAAGTATGAAAAATGCATCTTCATATTTTACTTGTTTCGTTCTTTTTGCATTTAAAACAAGTATTCAAATTTTCTAAAACACCTTTTAAAATCAAAGGAAGATAAAAAAAAAATTAATTATGCAACTTCATACAATTATATTTATGTAAAAAAAACATCCCACATAATTATACAGGGTTGTCCAGAAATAAGTTGCCCAACTCAGAGGCCTGTGCAGGATGGATACAGACATTTCAGATCATGCGCTCTCGATTTATTACAAAAAAGAAATTAGTTCAAAAATTTGTGTGGAATATTGTTCAAAATAAGTGGATCGCAGAAAGTAAGGATCAAACTTCATCATTTTTCGTAGACCATATGGTGTCATCGGTCCTCGGCGTAACTTTTGCAGCTTTCGGATTCAGCCTCAATTGTTCGGCATTTTGCGGTCTTTCTGCGATCCACTGTGGAACACAAAGCTATAAAAATGGGAAAAATTGTGGAGAACCACGGATCTCATGTAGAATTACTGTAAAATGTGTTTTTGAATCTGCAGCGCCACCTATCGGCAAATTTTTGAACTATTTTTTTGTAATAAATCGAGAGCGCATGATCTGAAATGTCTGTATAAACTTTTATCGCATTCTGACCAATACAGCATCCTGTACAGGCCTCTGAGTTGGGCAACTTATTTCTGGACAACCCTGTACTTTGGTTTCTGATCATTCATTTTTATTATAAGGAAACATTTTTTAAAACTTCAGAAGAATTTTTTTTTATGTACAAAAATACATGGGACATTTGAATTCTTCAAATGTCCCATGCATAACCTACTAGAATGACCAACTAGAATTTTTTATTTCAGGTCAAATGTCTAATTTTTTTAAAAAAAATGTATTTTTATGTAAGACATTTCTTTTAGTATCTTTGTTTTTATATCCTTGAAATAAATACTTTTTTTAACTTTTGACCTTTGTTTTAGTATCTTTGTCCTTTAGTATCTTTATTATGCCTGAAATAAATACTCTTTTTGAACTTTCTGGGTTTTTGTTTTAGTTTTTCCAGCGATAATGAGTGACTGATAATTATAGTAAAAGATATATTTTAAAGTTCATATTTAAATAAATTAAAATTTTAATATGTTGCCCTTCAATTTAAAACTTCATATAGTTTCACGAGTTTTTACTGAGTCATGGAAGTTATTTTGGGTAAGTATCGTCACCAGCGTAATAAACTCAATCGAAACAAAATTGGAAGCCAGTGTTATGATGCTTTATTTTTATAACATGCAAAAACTAAATTTAGTTTAAATAACTACTTTTAAAATTTTTTGCTGCAGGTACCAAAAAATTGTCCATTTTTAAAATTGATTGCTTAAAAACCAGAAATGAAGTAATTCAAATTGGATGGAAAACAGCTTCAGTTTAGTTTAGTTTGAATTATCGGCTATTGGCGACGGGCTTCGTATTTTAGAACCACGGTAAGTGACGAGCCGACACCTGAGTTGGCACCCAACGCTACCGTTAAGGGCAACATCGTACGCAGCGATGGAACTTTGGAGGATATATAACGTGCACTCCCTCTACACGGGGTATTATTCGTCGGACATTTTTGGCTGCACGGGCCGTTTATAGGTCGGCAGTTATTTTGGCGATGCCCGGACCCGAACCTGGGACCTTTCGCATGCTGGGCGAGTGCCTAACCGACTGGGCTCCCCAGCCCCCAAAACACAGCTTTAAATTACTTTAAAAACAAGATATAGTTCAGTTAGACTTAGTCTAATATTTATAGGCACCTTTGAGCCCAACACACTAGGCAGTCATGAGTAGGCTAACACTGCCTAGTGTGTTGGGCTGGAAGGTACCTATAGATATTATGACGGATGTCCAACTAGACTACACCTTGTTTTTAAGGTAATTTAAAGCTATGTTTTAACATCCATTTTAATTACTTCATTACGGGTTTTTAAGCAATCTATTTTAATGTGGCCCGTTTTAACTTGATTAAATATTTGGTAATATATAACAAATACTTTTAATTCGTTTGGTTCTGTATAGTAAATAATTAATACTTGACAACAAATATTTGGTAGAATATAACATGCGTTAAAATCGTTTGGTAAATCTCACCAAATATTTGGTACTAGATAAAAATATATTTGTTAACGTAACCAATTATTTTAATTGGTTTTGGTAAATTTTACCAAATATTTGATATTCGATAATAAATATTTGGTAATATATACCGAATACTTTTAGTTCATTTGGTAAATTCGACCAAATTTTTGGTCCTTGAAAACAAATGTTTGGTAATTAATAGCAAGTATACTTTTCTCGTTTGGTACGGTTTACTAAATATTTAGTAACGAAAATCAAACACATTGTGATAGTTACCAAATTTATTTAGTATTACCTACAAAATTACATAGTAGCTGGTACCACATTTTCGTTACCAAATCATTTGGTAACGTGTACAAAATACCTACTTAACTCTATACGACCAAATAATTTGGTACTGGTTACTCAAATTTGGTAATGGTTACTAAATTTTTTTTTCAGTGTATATAAAGATGATATTAAGAGAGTAGTTCCCCATAATTTCCTTCCATCAAATAAAAAAATAGCACATGACATCAATATGAAGGGCACCAACTACAAGACAGGATCTTTCATACCATTGATTCACGATGAAGAAATAGCATTTGGTAGAAATCTTTTTATCCTTCTAAAGGATGGAAAAGAAATATATTTTGCTGTTGAAACTTTTTCAACCTTCTTTGTGCCTCAACTAGGGATATATGAAATCATAGAGCCTAAAGAAAATATTATTGTGAAACACATTAGAGATTTCCCTGACTATTATCCCTTGCAAACTTATGAAATCGAGAATTCAAAATATATTTGTATGCATCATGCTATGGCTATTTCTTCCTAAGGTAACCTATAGCCCTGGTTTGTAAGGATTGAAAACGCACGTCAAGGCGCACAAAAAACGCCCTGCTCCGCGATATCTCAGCGTCTTATCTTGGCTTGGGTGGTTTGTTAGAATTCACGTCTAGTAATGCGTCCACATCTAACGCATGCGTAGTGAGTGAAGACTACTGTTATCTCTTCTGAATACGTAGACACTTGTAATGTATGCGACTATTTCGCACGTTTTGGACGCTCTAATCAAACCACGACTGATTCGAGATTTACGAACGCTGAGATGATCAACGTTATTTTTTGAGCTCCGGTCACGTGACAACTAGGGCCAATAAGAAAACAAGAAATTCGGACGCACAGCTCAGCGGCCGATTTTATGTTCTTACAAACCATGGCTTAAAGCTTGTATTCTGTTCTTAATCGTTTTAGGTTAAAATTTGTTTTAAGTTTTATGATTTTTAAGTTTTAATTGGGATAGTTGTTATATGTTTACATTGAAACTAAGAACTTTAATGTATTTAATCTAACTAAACGAAATTAACTGTTTTACTCAATATCTAATGACTACAATAATGCTAAACATGCTGCACATACTGTGTATTATAATAATTAAACTATAAATATCTACAAATAAAAATACATTGATTTTTTTAATTGTTTTACGGTATGATCTGGTTAACAGGTTTCTGAACATTCCTTGTTCTTTAACTGATTTCCCATAAAAAAAAAGTATTTGCTTGCTAAAATTTTCAGTATGCTCCTTACTCTGCTTGGTTATGCCCTTAATCATGTCAGGTATAAAAATTTTTAAATAAATATATTATATTTAACTTTTCAGATGGATATAGGAGAAATCGTCACAATAGTGCTACTGAATACCGCTGCAGAACTCTTGTCTTCGATATTAACCAAACTGAAGGAGTTGAGTTGTTTCTGTCGAAGATCTTGTCTACGTGAGAGAAACAGACTTGGCAAGTGTTGTGCTGCCGATCCAGGCGCGAAAGCTGGTGGAGCATTAAAAGTCTACTGGTAAGCAAATTTCTGAAATTATTCATTCCTTTTATATTGTGGGGGGTTAGTAATTTAATTATATCACTCTTTTGAACGTGACATTTGCGCTCAATTACTTTCTTTTTAAACCTTCTGCAAGCAAATTGGCTTTAGTGTAAACTTGTTTTCACTGCATGGTGTTTACCGGTAATTGGTAAAAATGTTTTTCCATAAACATGTGTTTTCCTATCTTCTGAACGTACTATTAAATTTATAACCAAAAATAAGAAAACACATTTCCAAAATAAAATAAGGACTAATCCCTATATTTAATACACTTTAGTAAGAAATGAGAACTAACATGTACATTTATAAATACAATGTCCAACAATCTAAATCCTTGCAAACTTTCAACAGTCTATAACAAAACACAAGTTTTGCAGTTTTTGCACACCTACTCTAGGAAGCAAATGTCATTTTACATTTGGGAAAGTGTTAAATTGTCTTTTTATGGAGAGGGGGAAGATAAAAATAGCAAAGAAGCGACTTTAGTGTGGTTTAAACCACTTGTGGAATTTGGGACAGACCGGTTAAAACCATCTGCACCCTGATAAGATATTTGCCTAAAAGTACAAGTTAAGAGGGGGAATGTTTAAAGATTTACCTTTATATAAACACAAGGGTTTTTTTTAATAATGAATGCCCCCCACACTCCCATTCCTTAGCAAAAAAGTAATATTTTGTTAAACATGTACGAAAGGTTCTTTTTTATAAAAAATTATGTAGAGTTATGTATAATCATACACAGACATACCATGTATGTCTTTGTAGGTGGGAGTATAAATATGTAGGGAAGACCGGGGCACAATGGACCTAGGGGCACACTAGTGTTTGGCGCAGTATGGGCTAAGATGCCCTTGCGCCATAAAACCCGAACATCCATCCAATAAACCTCGACACATCGGATGGATTAGTGAACGGTGCCGTCGGGAAACTTAAGCGCGTACATCAAGGAGAGAGCCCTAAGTACTAAACCATTCCCGTGCGTGTATGGATAGAATTCGAAGATCCCAATACCGGCTCTAACTGCAGAAGCACATTTATCGAGTGGATGAAGAGAGAAGGAATCTCGAATTCGTGGACTCCAATCCAACCAGTCTGCAGGCAGTTGAGTTCAGAAAGAGAGCCCCTTATCAAGTTGTTCGCCGACAATTTCCAATCGTGCCGGCAGAGACCATCACCATCCACAAGTCCCAAGGATCTACCTACTCTCAAGTCGTGCTGACTATTCCCAAGACGATGGAGAGAAGTAGTCTTTACGTTGCCTGCAGCAGAGTCACTAGCGCCAGCGGTCTGTTCATTTACGGGGAGTTTCGGCCTCCACTACCTCCTCCTGATACGCACCCTGTTGTTCAAGAAATGTCACGGCTCAAAAGTGAGAGTTCCGTTCGTCTGATACAAGACCTCATTTTTCATGATACACGAACAAAAATGTTGCGCCACAATATTCAGTCTCTTCATGCCCACCTCGAAGACCTGATTAGTGACCAAGATATCCTCTCTTTTGCTGACGTCATCGCCACTGTTGAAAACTGGAGTCTGTACAGTGACAAATTCGATATCCTCGGATTCGAATGCATCCAACGTACAGACTGCAAACCTCCCCGCACTCCTATGGGCATAACGACCTTCAAGAAGAACGGGACGGATGAAAGTTTTTTCGATGAGACCGTACAGTACAGTGACAACGGACACCTTGAGGTGTTAATTACTAAGTTCGAGGATGTGTATTTAATCTTGGTCTATAAATCTCCAAACTATCCTTCTGATAGTCTATTCCAAAATCTGAATGATATGCTGTCTGATCTCAATACCGACAAAATTGTCGTTGTTGGTGACTTCAATATCGATTGGAAAATTATTCCTTTTTCATTGAAGAACTCAAACGGGTGTAGAAGGACAAAACGTGAGACGATTTCGCTATAAGAATAGCATTGTCCATTTTTATAATAAACGTTAAATTTAAACGTTTCGTTTTCTGATTGTTATTTGAATATCATTACTTTATTTATTGATTTAAAATCTTCATTTCATTTTTTTATGTTGGATCAGATTATTTCAACTCTATTCTAATGTTTCCGAATTTAATTTAATTGATGTTTACAAATGGTAAGAAATCTAGACATGGATGAATATTTCAGCGGAAATAAGGAGTTTGTACTTTTCCAACCATCCAAGATGAAGCACGTCTGTTTCGTTTTTTTCCTTTTATCATGCACAAACCCCGCCTTCTTTTTAACGCAATTGGATTGAAACATGGGTGTATTTAAGTACCATTCGCCAATCACTGCGATCGCCAAACTAAATTTATTATTTTCAGTTTTCTTTTCACTGACAGACGCAGGACGCAGAATTTCTTTTTCGTTGTTAAAGAATTAAGTGGAGAACGTTGGGGTTAAGTTTTGTTAAGGAATTCTAGTAAATACATTTTTTTTACATTGTCAATACTTTCATACATAAAGATTCCAATGAAAACCCTTTTTGTGTTATTCTTCGAGGAGTGAAAAGAAAACTCACTTTTATCTTGAAAATGTCATTATGTCAATTGAAATGATGTATTAATGATAGGTAATACTAATTGCATAATAATATAAGAGTGGATGGAATGTAAATCTTTTTACTTGTATTGAAATCAAATAAAATGAAATATTCAATGCTTTCTTCTAACTAAGGTACTGTTTTATAATAAATAATAAGACACTTCTTGAAAAATATATTTCTAAGTTTTTGCTTTTAATCTTTTAAAATAAGTTGCCAATTGCGCCTCTTTTGTTGTTACAAAGGGCATTAATTTATTAATATATTATGTTTTATGTGCACCTAAAAATTAAGATTTAATATGAATATTTTGAATTTACAAGTCTGTTTAATAGCTTGAATAAAAAAAGTTTACAAGTATGTTAACTTTTGATACTACTTAATTATAATCAATGTTAATCTATGTTATCTTATAATCAATCTATTATAATCAATGTTATCTTATTAAAGGAAACTGATTTTGTACCAAATATACCAACATCATCGATTTTTTTTTTAACTATAAATATATTTTTGTTAAATATAATTGCGAAATGATGAATGGAGTGGTGCCAAAATAAAATTTAAACTGATACACAGGAGCATTGGGGATGTTACCCAGCTTCTTGACCTGCGAATAGCTTGTATGAATGTCTAATTTTATAGTTTACTAAAATATTAACATGTTGAAAATTTCCTAAACACTTTCATAATGCTTTCAAACATTATATTATACTTAATTTTTCATGTAGACTTAAAATTTTTGTCTTTCAGATGGGTAAAAATTACGCTTTAGTCCTTTTTTTGGACAAAGATGAAGCTCCGAGTGTGGTGTGCATGCACGTCTTGGATTGCACAAAACAATACATGTCGCTACCCAAACTGGAAAAACAAAAAAAGCGCTGGTCCGCTGCCTGAAGGAATTAATTTTTCCAGAAGACGATTGGGCAATTTTCAGGATTAAAGTCTTGAAATACTATAGTAAGTTTTTATATATATAATATAGTACAGCTCGGGGGGGGGGGGACACTCCACCCCTCTTTACTCGGCTGCTATTGTTCAGGGGATTTTGTGAAAGGTCATTTTTGAAAAAAAAGCGTAAAAAATTGATATCAGTCAACCAAAATTATATAAGGGGTCGTCTTCATATTGAAATGAGTACCAACATTGAAAAATCCAATAGCAACGCCCCAATTTTTTTTTCTTCGAAAACGACGATGAAGATGCCCTTGAAACTGTGGCACATGATTGGCTTCCTTTGCTGGTTACGCCCCTTGTCGAAAAAAATCTAAGGTGATTCGCTACAGAAAATATAATGAGACGCAAGACCCTCTCAACTTTTACCGGGAGCAAATAATGCTTTTCATTCCATGGAGGTTCGAGGCTGCCGAAATCACGAAGACAAACGTCCGAGAGAAGTACGAATCACATCGTGATTGCATGGAGAGAATCTCGAACATCTACTCAGCAAAACAGGCTCAGGACGTCGACAGGATAATTCAAGAAGGGATTCCTCGAGAAGGCGATGACGAGAACGCAGAACAGGTAAAAAACGAAACCGATTTTGAAAACGATTTCGAAGTGTTCCGGCTTGGACATGACGAAGTTAATCTATTCTCAGATGAGGCAAAAGAGGAATCGTCAACCAATAAAGTTGTCCACTTTCAACCTCCAATACAGGTCTCTCCTATCGAATTTTCCCAGCTCGTACGCTCTCTGAATGTTGAGCAGCGAAGGTATTTTCTGAATGTCCTTCACTCACTGAAGAATGGCCGAGTTTTTCAAGATTTTGTCTCTGGTGGAGCAGGTACCGGAAAAAGCCGCTTGATAAAAACCATCTATCAGGCAAGCGTGCGATTCTTTGCTAAAGCTGCCGATTTAAATTCTGTAGCGACATCTGTCATCTTGTGTGCTCCCACTGGTAAAGCCGCATAACATCGGCGGATCTACTCTCCATTCCATTTTTCATCTTCCTGTTACTCAAATCCAAAACGAGATGCCTGATTTCCCCGCCGATCTGACTAACCGTATCTGTTCCCATCTCTGCGATTGCAAACTTCTAATCATCGATGAAGTCAGCATGGTGGGACGTCGCCAGTTCTATCAGGTGGACAAGAGATTGAAGCAAATCTTCAAGAGTCACGAGAACTTAGGAGGAATCTCTGTCCTGTGTCTCGGAGATTTCCACCAGCTGAAGCCCGTCGGTGACAGTTACGTGTTTTTCAGTGGGAGAGCAAACCAGCTACAGAATCTTGGTCAGTCTCTTTGGGAGGGATTCTCCATTTTCGAGCTGACGACTGTTATGAGGCAGCGCGACGATGTAGCTTTCGCAGTTGCACTCAACCACATGTCTTCGACAGTCATGACGCCCGAAGACGTTCAACTGTTGAAAAATTGTGAAGTAAAACCTGACCGGCAGCCACCGTCTTCTGCAATTCACCTATTTCAGTCAAATGCTGAAGCAGATGCATTTAACACGACAGCCATCCTTTTCAAGCCAGGGGACAGTTTGACTGCTTCTGCAATAGACCACTGCTCTGGAGATGGGCCGCAGGGGAAAAAAGACGAGTTCCTGCTGCAGTTCAAGAAGAAAAGTCCAAACGAAACCTTTGGACTAGCATCAGTCCTCATCTTGAAAAAAGAAGTGCGGTACATGCTACGAATAAACCTCGACACATCGGATGGATTAGTGAACGGTGCCATCAGGAAACTTAAGCGCGTGGGTCAAGGAGAGAGCCCTAGGTACGGAACCATTACTGTGCGTATATGGATAGAATTCGAAGATCACAATACCGGCTGTAACTGCAGAAGCACATTTATCGAGTGGATGAAGCGAGAAGGAATCCCGAACTCGTGGACTCCAATCGAACCAGTCTGCAGGCAGTTGAGTACCGGAAAGAGAGACCCTTATTAAGTTGTTCGCCGACAATTTCCAATCGTGCCGGCAGAGACCATCACCATCCACAAGTCCCAAGGATCTACCTACTCTCAAGTCGTGCTGACTATTCCCAAGACGATGTAGAGAAGTAGTCTTTACGTTGCCTGCAGCAGAGTCACTAGCGCCAGCGGTCTGTTCATTTACGGGGAGTTTCGGCCTCCACTACCTCCTCCTGATACGCACCCTGTTGTTCAAGAAATGTCACGGCTCAAAAGTGAGAGTTCCGTTCGTCTGATGCAAGACCTCATTTTCCATGATACACGAACAAAAATTTTCTGCCACAATATTCAGTCTCTTCATGCCCACCTCGAAGACCTGATTAAAGACCAAGATATCCCCTCTTTTGCTGATGTCATCGCCACTGTTGAAAACTGGAGTCTGTACAATGACCAGTTCGATATCCCCGGATTCGAATGCATCCAACGTACAGACGGCAAACCTCCCCGCACTCCGATGGGCATAACGACCTTCAAGAAGAACGGGACGGATGATGGAAGTTCTTTCGATGAGACCGTACAGTACAGTGAAAACGGACACCTTGAGGTGCTAATTACTAAGTTCGAGGATGTGTATTTAATCTTGGTCTATAAATCTCCAAACTATCCTTCTGATAGTCTATTCCAAAATCTGAATGATATGCTGTCTGATCTCAATACCGACAAAATTGTCGTTGTTGGTGACTTCAATATCGATTGGAAAATTATTCCTTTTTCATTGAAGAACTCAAACGGGTGTAGAAGGACAAAACGTGAGACGATTTCGCTATAAGAATAGCATTGTCCATTTTTATAATAAACGTTAAATTTAAACGTTTCGTTTTCTGATTGTTATTTGAATATCATTACTTTATTTATTGATTTAAAATCTTCATTTCATTTTTTTATGTTGGATCAGATTATTTCAACTCTATTCTAATGTTTCCGAATTAATTAATTGATGTTTACAAATGATAAGAAATCTAGACATGGATGAATATTTCAGCGGAAATAAGGAGTTTGTACTTTTCCAACCATCCAAGATGAAGCACGTCTGTTTCGTTTTTTCCTTTTATCATGCACAAACCCCGCCTTCTTTTTAACGCAATTGGATTGAAACATGGGTGTATTTAAGTATCATTCGCCAATCACTGCGATCGCCAAACTAAATTTATTATTTTCAGTTTTCTTTTCACTGACAGACGCAGGACGCAGAATTTCTTTTTCGTTGTTAAAGAATTAAGTGGAGAACGTTGCGGTTAAGTTTTGTTAAGGAATTCTAGTAAATACATTTTTTTTACATTGTCAATACTTTCATACATAAAGATTCCAATGAAAACCCTTTTTGTGTTATTCTTCGAGGAGTGAAAAGAAAACTCACTTTTATTCTGAAAATGTCATTATGTCAATTGAAATGATGTATTAATGATAGGTAATACTAATTGCATAATAATATAAGTGGATGCAGAATGTAAATGTTTTTACTTGTATTGAAATCAAACAAAATGTAATTTTCAATGCTTTCTTCTAACTAAGGTACTGTTTTATAATAAATAACAAGACATTTCTTGAAAAATATATTTCTAAGTTTTTGTTTTTAATCTTTTAAAAGTAAGTTGTCAATCGTGCCTCTTTTGTTATTACAAAGGGCATTAATTTATTAATATATTATTTTTATTTGTTCCTAAAAATTAAGATTTAATGTGAATATTTTGAGTTTACAAGTCTGTTTAATAGCTTGAATAAAAAAAAGTTTGCAACTATGTTAACTTTTGATACTACTTAATTATAATCAATGTTAATCAATCTCTTATTAAAGGAAACTGATTTTGTACCAAACATTCCAACATCATCCACTTTTCTAACTATAAATATAATTTTGTTAAATATAGTTGAGAAATGATGAATGGAGTGGTGCCAAAATAACAATTTAAACTGATACACAGGAGCATTGGGGATGTTACCCAGTTTCTTGACCTGCGAATAGCTTGTATGAATGTCTAATTTTATAGTTTACTAAAATATTAACATGTTGAAAATTTTCTAAACACTTTCATAATGCTTTCAAACATTATATTATACTTAATTTTTCATGTAGACTTAAATTTTTTTTCTTTCAGATGGGTAAAAATTACGCTTTAGTCCTTTTTTGGACAAAGATGAAGCTCCGAGTGTGGTGTGCATGCACGTCTTGGATTGCACAAAACAATACATGTCGATACCCAAACTGGAAAACCAAAAAAAGCGCTGGACCGCTGCCTGAAGGAATTAATTTTTCCAGAAGACGATTGGGCAATTTTCAGGATTAAAGTCTTGAAATACTATAGTAAGTTTTTTATATATAATATAGTATAGCTCGGGGGGGGGGGACGCTCCACCCCTCTTTACTCGGCTGCTATTGATCAGGGGATTTTGTGAAAGGTCATTTTTTTTTAAAAAAAAGCGCAAAAAATTGATATCAGTCAACCAAAATTATATAAGGGGTCGTCTTCATATTGAAATGAGTACCAACTTTGAAAAATCCAATGGCAACGCCCCAAATTTTTTTTTACATAAAAAGGTTCAGCACTTTCAAATTACACCATATATAAAAGATTTTTTTTGCATTGCTGAGATATTGAATCATTAATTTTGAACGGTTTAGGGGGGGAAAGTTGCTAGAAAGCAAACTATTCTTTATTACGTTGGATTTATTTCTGAATTAAAAAACGATGAACTCCGTGTAAGCCTTTTTGAAGAATAAAGACGATCCTTTTAAATTACTGCACCCAAAAAAAGGACAAGTTTTGGATTTATTGAGAAAACTTACTTACTAAACTACCTTCAAGAGTGATTGAACAAAAACTTTTCGAGTATCTTCGATATTGAGTTTTAACTTTGATACTACTCTTTTCAATACGAGATTATTGTTTTAAAAAAATAAAACTTCATTCTGTATACAAATATATTTATAAATAACATTAAGTAAATTTGTAAATAACGTTAAGTATATTTATAAATAGAGTTTGCTCTCAAAATTTTATTTTCAGGTTCTTTCCTGATTCTTTTTCCATTTTTTGAAATTTAATTTAAGATAGCATTTACCATGTTCGAACTTGCTTGTGCCCTGGGCAGCATAAGCTGTAAATCAGGACCTGTGCGTAACGTATTTTAAACCTTGAGTCCTCAGAACCATGGACTCAAGGGTTGAGGGTTTTGTTGCAAATTGAAAAAACTTTTCTATTGTGACCATCTGGTCTATTTCACAATCTAAGTATTTGACAAGTTTAACATTGATTTTCGCTTTTGTTTCCTCTAGAGAATAACGTTATTTCAAATTTCGAAGCTATGTTTCCATTATAGCCTAAAGGAGTAAACCACACTCAAAGATAAACCGTTAACGTTTATTTCAGCTTTAACTTTTCAGTTATCTTTATCTCGGCGGTTTTAGATAAAATCAATGAAACTTCCAGATACATATATAGATATAAATATTTATTTATTTCAGAACGATATGATGTGGCTGTAAGAGATGCAGAACTTGCCGAAGACGAAGCGAGAGAGGGTCTTGTATATTATTCTAGCTAAATGGAAAACTACTTGTAATGAGTTTAATTACATGAAGTGATTTTGTAATAAAAAGAAGAATTTTGTAATTTTAGTTGTTTTAATTGTAGTCAATTAAAATAATTGTTTGGATTGGTAAAGATAAATTTAAAGAAATTATTGGAAATTGCTTCCGCTCTACTTGTGGTGGAAATCTGAATATAAATTTTGAAAACATCAATGGGTTTGCCAGTGATATTGTTTTATTTTGTTTGAATTGCAATTTTAGAACTACAACAAGTTCTAGTAGGATAAATAGCAGGAAAAAAAACCATTTGAAATCAACCGAAGAATGGCCTTAAAGGTTTCAAAAATTGGCAAGGGTCATGCTGCACTGGAGACAATTGCTGGTTTCTTGAATATGAACAGCTTGAGTTCAAGAAGCTTCACTCAGCATGTGAGACAATTAAAATTTGCTGCTGATCAAACTGTAAAAACTGATTTAGAAAAAGTGAGAGATAGTGTAAAGAAAGCCTATATTGATAATGTAACTGATGAGCCAGTCGACATATCTGTCAGTTTTTGATGCTTCAAAATGGCAAAAAAGGGGCCACACTTCAAATTTTGGTTTGGGATGTGCAATAGACATGCTTACCGGCTATGTTTTAGACTATGAAATGCTATCTAAAGTGTGCGAGTTTTGCAACGTTGCCCAGAAAGATCTGGGGAAGGATAGCCCAGAGTTTTTGATTTGGAAAGAAGGACACACACCATATTGTGACGCGAACTATGAGGGTAGGTCCGGTGGAATGGAAGCACACATAGCAACAATCTTATGGAAGAGATCCATTGACCATGGGCTGCGATATAAAACAATCTTGTGTGATGGGGACTCTAAAACATTTATGCATCTAAGTTTCCTGAATATATATGGTGATAATGTAAAACTTGAACGGCGGAACCATCGGCAGAACTCAAATTTTCTTGTTGCGAAATCCTTTACAAGTACAATTCTTTTGTTTCTTGTAATTAAAACAGATTCAAAACTTATTTACCACATGCATGGTAATGGAATTCTTAAACATAAACATGGTGTGATCGCGCTTTTGCTACTTATATATTCAAACAATAAAATATGAATAACTTATCCAAATTAAGTATCTCAGTAGTCCTAAATTATTTTGTTTGGTTCAATATAATTTTAAAAGTTTGTTTTAAAGCCACGAAGTTGTGTATGGTTCTTAATGGAGCGGAAACCAGTTTTATTAGGTTTTTGTAGTAATTGAGTTGTAATACTTTGATATTATTAAAAAACAGTAAAAAAATTACTATACGTACATTATTCATCTGTATGTCTTGAAAAAAAAACTTATAATAATTGTATATATATACAGCCAAATAAGATATTTTAACCTTTCTGTCACTGCATTTGAAATCGTACTGCAAATAGTTAATAGCAAATAATAATACTAATAATGAATTAAATAGTAATATCTAAATTTTATTTCATTTACAGGTGATGGGGAGAGGCAAGAAGTGCTGTGCTGTTGGTTGCCGCTTTAACTATGATGGTGCAGAAGATTATACAACAGTGTTCACAATCCCGAAGGATCATGAAAGAAGAGAGTTGTCGACGAGAAAAGTCAACAGGGACAACTTCACCCCATCTTCTACAGCCGTGTTATGTATCAAACACTTTGAAGACCGTTTCGTCATCCGATAAGATAGGGTATGGCGTGCAGATGGCACTGAGTTAGCTGTACCAAGAAGCAATATATCACTCACCAAATATGCCTTTCATCGTTCGATCAGGTTGTTTGTTTTGTGTTGCCCGAAAACTCAAATGCTGCAGCAACAACTGTGCAGGCATTTATGGTGATGTCTCTCGCATCTGACTATAAAGACATTATTGGTTTGTTTCCAGTAAAGAACCTTAAAGCTGACAAATTGCTGGAAGCAATGCAGCAAGTGTTGAAGATACTGCATAAATGTGGGTTTAAAGTATTATCATTACCAGATAAGAAAGCTGTCAGTATAAATATGTTTGCCTCTGTGTGGGGGGGGGGGGGGGGGGGGGGACTTAAACCTTTCATCAATCCATTGCTAAAATCAATTAGAAACAATTGGTTGAAACAGAAGTGCGTATGGGCAATTTTACCATAATTTTTAATTTTATGTCCCTTGGGCAAAACTTTACAAAAAAATTAATATTTCTTTTCAATTTTCTCTTATTATACTAATAGACTGGTCCTTATATAATTGCAAAACGGAATTTTAAAGCAAAGAAACTCAAAAATTTTTTAGGACCCAAAACAATGCAGAAAAATCCTTACCGTCGTATGTCCCGAATGTCAAATTTTTAGTTTAGTGCTCAAACTAACATTTTTGAGCTAAAAATTACATTCATTAGGATTTTAAATTGAACTAATACCATATCTAAACAAATTCCTTCCATAAAATTTTGGCTTTTAATATTTATAATGTGTATTTCTCTTCTCCTTAATTTGTTCCTGGGTTTTGGTACATTCACTGACCTCATTGCTGAAGTGGTGAAGAGAGGCACTGGATGGAGCTACAGTGATTCTTCAAACATGAAAACTGTACTGCAGAAAACTCACATTTCAGTTAGTAGCCGCATTTTTTTGCTATAATTCACCAATAAGCCCAAAAGTTAACAAACCCCAGTAAAATGAGCTGCGTGGCTTTATTACTTTCCTTACAATCCCCCATGGTTAAGGTTAATTCTTGCTTAATAATTGGAATTTTTTTCTATAAATATGTTTAAGTGGAGTATAAGGAGTAAAAAAATCCATTTTATCAAACTGGACTTGGTTTCAACAGATAAAAGACCGGAAAACATCGTGAATTTCCTTGCCTTCCGTTCATCACCGTCACAATGATCTAGGGATGGAAAATCGAAACCGGTTTTAAGACTAACCGTGTTTTTTTGGACTTCGGTTTCACTGAAAATCAGTTTTTATTTCGTAAAGCAGGTTTAAATCGGAGACCGGTTTTTCTTAAAAATGGATCCGATTTTCTTTTTTGATTAATTTTTTTTTGTAATAATAACATTTTCGTTTTTTGTTTTATTGTTAATATTATTCTGTTTTGATGTTGTTCAACTTTTAACTTACTTTCTTTTTCATCAATTTTCAAAGAATTGTCCTTATTTCGTCTGTCCCTACCCCCTTTAAGCGTCCATATTTCAAAATTTATTTTCTTTTTGAAATGAGGCTTTCATTGTATACTTTTGTACATCCGTCTGTTTATCCGACTCACGGTCTACAAGTCAACGGTCCTTATCAACTACCGTTCTAACATTTGAATTTTAGTTTCCTTACCGTTTCTCATGTTAAAGTGGTGAAGGGAGATACTGAATGGAGCAACTGTTTCTCTTCATGCAGAAAGCTTTTGAAAGGTTGTAAGAAAAGAGTGTTCCACAACTTATAGAGAACTCTACAAAACTCAAACTTAAAGCTCAAATACGTCAAAGAGAGAAATGGAAAAAAATATATAATAGACAAATGAACGCCAGGGCACAAACTTCTTCACCAAGAACACAAGTAAAGGAAATTCTCAAGAAAGGTACTTCAGAAGTTAAAAAACAACTATTATTTGGAGCTACGCTTGTATCTCAGCTTAAAAGTAATGCAAGTAATTTTAATTCCTCTAGAGATAGACAGCTATTTGCCAAGTGCATCGCCGGAAAGCTTCTGAAAAAGTACCGATGCATCAGAAAATCAAAGCCATTTATGAGCAATTATATGTGCCAAAAGTATGCAGAAATTTGCAACAATTCATGTCCTGCACCTGGAAAAAAAGATAAGTTAACGCAAAGAAAAACAAAAATGCAGGTTCGCTATCTTTGCGATACACTGCAAAACTTGCACAAAAGGTTTATTGAAAGCACTGAAATCAAATTATCATATGCTTCATTTTGTAATTATAAACCATTTTGGTTTGTGAAGCCAAAAGTTAATGGCCGAGATACGTGTTTGTGTGTAAAATATGCTAACATGCAGATTATGGTGGACAGTTTGCATCGACGTAAAATTATCAGTTTTACTCAAGCGTCAAATCTACCAAACAGTCTATGTTGTGATATAAATAATAACGACTACATGTATGGAACCTGTAGCCGATGTAAAGTGAAGCATATTAACTTAAATCTAAACGACATAGAAGAGCAGCAAGATGTTATAACCTACTACAAGTGGATAAGAAAAAACGAAGAATAGTTGGACTCTAAGAAGAACCTTATAAGGGTAAGAATTGTTGTAAAGGAAAAAATACATTGTTCATTAAAAGATCTCATTGATGAAGCTAATGCAGCAATACCCCTGTTTCTAACGTCTTTCATTAGTTTAATGCAATAAAACGACTAAAAAATTCGTTGAAAGTTAATGAAGCCTTTATCGTCATTGACTTTTCCGAAAACTACGAGGGAAAATACAGTGCAGAAATACAAGGTGCTCACTTTGGTGCTTCAAAAGCACAAATTTCAATCCACACTGGTGTGATTTATACCTGTGGGGATGGGGATGAAGACACAATGGAGAAAAGCGATAATTATGTGAAGTGCGTGCAGTTTGGAACTATATCCGAAAGTATGCGTCATGATGGTAGAGCAGTTGGTCATCTTTTGCCAGTTTTACAAATGATTCAGAAGACATGGCCCCATATTAACACCATCCATTTTCAAAGTGATGGGCCAACAACGCAATATCGAAATAAAACGAACTTGTTCTTGTTGACATATTTTGCAAACAAACTAGGTTTGAAAGAAGTTACGTGGAATTTTAGTGAAGCTGGCCACGGCAAAAGTTCTGCAGATGGTGTCGGAGGGCAACTTAAAACAAAAGCAGACCAGTTTGTAGCACATGGAACTGATATTCCTGATGCGCATACTTTTTATACGGTATTCCAGAAGGATTTTCTTTAAATTCTTCTAAGGCAAGTTATCTTATAATTGATTGTTTAGGACCTTATTTCAGGAAGAAACTTCTTGCTGATGTTGGTTCATCCTACTATTCTCTGTAGTTTGATGAAACGACAAACAGTGCAGGTGCAAAAGAACTTCAGACAGCTGGCAGATATTCGTCTGAATCTCAAGGAATTGTTTACACTTGCCATTTGGAGACTTTCTTCATTGGCCATGCCAATTACGAAACTTTGAGGGAGAAAAAACTGGCTTCTCTAAATAATGCAGGGGAATTATCAAAAATGCTGATGCTAGGCAGTGATGGCCAAAAGTAAATCAAGGCTTTTTTACTTGTAAATGAGGATGTTAAGGCAGTTACGGCCGTATTCACAAGTTCGGGTCACCCGCAGGTTTCCCCCGTCTGGGGAATAGATCGGTGGGTTTAGTCAAATTCCATATTCACAAGTGCGAGTTATGCCAAAAGGGAGGAGATAAGGAGCCGAATCTGCTCTACGAGTTATCCTACCAATATTGGTGGGTTTTCAGAGGGATATCTCTGAGAAATGTTCAAAATCAAAACAAACATAGCTTATCAGGTTCTTCTTTCAAACTAGTGATTATAATTATTTAGTTCTAATCAATTTTAATTTATCTTTATAAGATTGTTCATTGTAGAAGTACAGCATATTAGAAAGATAAATATATTTTCAACGTGATTTAGATTGATACTAAATTTCTACGTGAGATATGCGATGATAATTTTTATTGTACAATCCATTTAAAAACGTATCTTTAAATTGACTAAAACTGTTTTAAAAGTTGTGTGCTGCGGTAGTTATGCACAAAAATGTTACAAACTTAATAATAAAATACAAATAACAGAGGAATATTTTAACCATATTAGTATTTGCCACTGTAAAATATAATTAGCAGGTTAATATTCTTGGTTAAAGATTTATACATATACTTAATGATAATTATAAAGGCATTAGTTTTCTTATTTTCCAATATTCCTTTATATTTTTAAATTAGTTATTAAAACTTCAGAGTCTTCTGGCATAAAGTTTATTTTCTTCGCTTCAGCCATTTTTTAAAGGGGAGTCGGATGGGTGTTTGGGTCAAAAATGTCGATTTTCTGTGTTTATTTTACTTGTAATCTGCATATGTATAGCTTTAATTTAAGACCAAGATTATCGATTTCTGTTTAGAGTTTTATTTTTATAAGCATTTTTTAGAAACTATGTACATCAGTTCTTACCAATACCTTAATTTTCTTTTGCGTTTCCTGAAATATATAAGGTTTTTCAACACTTGGGAAATTTTTTTCTCAGGAACTATAAAATATATCAGCGTGTTTTGTTTTATTATTTCTTCCCTATTAATAGCTATTTGATTTAAACTGAAATTTTAAAATATCTCTGCTACAAAACAATTTATATAACTTTAAATTGGATTTTTGGGTTTTTTTTTAAAATACTTATTTTTAAAAAACTCACTGTGAAAGTATTTTTTTATACTGTGAAATATCTTCAGTTTAAATTAAGAGCTATATGTAAGGAACAAACTATAAAAACAATTCAAGTTCCTGAGAAAAATGTTCCTAAAGTTAGTAAAATTAACATGGGCGAGATAGAACCATCCGACTCCCCAGAGGCGATTGCGATCTGCACTGTAAAAAATATCGGTACAACCTTGCACCAGATTTGTAGTATATCATTACGCGTCGGAATAGGATGCACGATGAAAGTGGGATTTCTAATTTGACAAAATTCTTCACACCAAGTTGCACGGTATATGTCGTGAAACTAGCGCCGTTCTTGACCAATCAGATGCCGTAACGAGTACGCTCCTTGCACGAAAATTGTGGTATTTTTATTTCCTCTTTCCTGGCTCCTCCAAAATAGATGCTACGTGCCGATAAAGAATACCTAATTTGAAGATCTTTAGGTGATTTACGAAGGAAAAAACTTCTCGGTAAGTTGATATTTTTTTATAATACTATAATAAATTAACAAAAAAATTCTTATCTATTTTAAATATTGGAAGAGTTAATCTCGCATCGCATCGAAATAAGGCCTAGGTTAAGCCTAAAGGCAGTCTCTAGATTTTTTTTAAAATTGTACAGTTCTGATTTATAATTAATTCTAACGCTTTTGCGATGTGATTAATGTTTTATTATGAGTTTTAATCGATACTTTCTGTTTAGTGTGTTGTTAAAGACATATTTATGTTGCATGTTTTACTTTTCACATCGAAGAGATATATACAGACATGATTAAAAGCTTTGCGGGCCGAATTCTTCTAATTTGATTTTGTTTAGTTATCGTTATTATGTTTAGTTATTATATGTGTGTTTATTTATATTTTCCGGGACTGTGACAGAAAAGTAGGACGTTTCGGCGGGACTTTCCCCGCTAAAATCGGGCCGTCTGGTCACCAGAATTGGAAAAAACTTCAATTTTTTTTGTATTAAAAGCCAGCTACGTTTTGTTCTGGGTAAAATCTTAGTACCGGCCCTACCACAAATTACGAAAGTTGGCAAATTGTCAAAGAATAAATAATAGCTTTTGTTGTTGAGTTATGAAAATTCTTCAATGCGAACTCAATGCTATTTGATTTACAAAAATAATGGCTTAAACCTAGTTTACGGCCCGGTAACTTTTTGGTAAATTTGGCGACATTCAAAGGGGCGATAAATAACTACTCTAGCAACCATGTGCCACTATCCTCCGACGATCTTTATGTCTACAGCCGTATATTTTCATGCCTTTATTGTTAATTTTCTACATTTAAGATTGTTGTATAACTTAAAAAATATTGAAATTACCTAAGATTTTGATTTGAAATATTAGTTTAGTGGGTATATTAATATGTTGTGTATGTCGCTAGATTCTTTTATAATACATATACCATAAACTGTCATTTATTAAATGGATTTGGGATATTTCTTTATGCTTATATTTTTTACTAGGAAGGCCCAATTGCACAAATGAAAACCCCCATTAAATAGGAAATTCTTCAGCCAAAGTGAGACTCACTCACCATCAGTTAACAGAACTTTTTCAGCCTAAATGTAAGTTATTTTGTTTTGTTGTTGTTTTTCAATTTTTTTTTGCATGAAGACCCAAGTCAACGCTACGTTAAGCATTGCGAAGTGATAATAGACTTTTTCGTTGAGATTTTCTCTTGCGTCTTTACTTATTTCATGATTTCCAATTGCAGATGAAATTGCTGTTTACGTATTTAGACTCTGTATTAAAGTTGTCCTGTCACAATTTAAGTAATGTAGAGTACTGTGTACAATACATTTTTGAAAAGAAAAACTTTGTTTACATTTATTTATTAAAATTCTTTTTAATTAATTAAAAAAATTATAAATGTTTAAAGTATACATTCATTTTTCTTTTTTGTTTACATTCTAATCTTAGTATTCTGGCTGTGATTGTAATTGTACCACTGTTGCCGTTGTCTGGATAGGGGATCACAAAGCTCACACATTTTGTTCCCTTCATCCCCACTATGGCCGTTATAGTTTGCCAAAGCCTAATAAAGTCGTTTGATTTTAGTTTTAGTAGACTCAATGTCAAATGAATACAGAGAGTTTGTAAATTTTGAAAAATTAACAAATTGTATCTACATAGTCGATTGAATGGGAAGTTAACAAAAGACATTTTGAGCATCTAATTTAGCAAAAAAAAAGAAAAAAAATGCTATTGATCATTTTTTTATAGACAAATTGGACTCTACTACAACTCTTTAATTTCGCAAAATTGACAAACTTCCGTAATTATTTTACATCAATGGTAATATAATAAACATGTACTTTTATTTTGTATATTATTTAAGTGTTCACATCTGCATAAACCTAAATAACTATTAAAATATTGTCTATGATTAATAATTATTAAAATTATTTATCAATGATAAATAATTATTAAAATATTAAGTCCATGATAAATATTTATTAATATATAAAATTAAAATAATTTTAATTAAGCCTATTGAATAACATTGACTAATTAACCGTTGTTTCAACAATCATAGTTTTCCCCAGGATGGTAAATACCGTTTTTTACCATGGTATTTACCGGGGTCAGGAAAAACTTTGCCAACCCTGTGCAACAGTCATCAGTTTCTTGCATTTTTCTAATTAAACTTATTATTGTTTTGGTTAAAATAAATGTCCAATTTAAATTTATGTTGTGTATGTCGCTAGATTCTTTTATTTTACAAATGCCATAAACTGTCATTTTTTAAATGAATTTGGGATATTTCTTTATGCTTACATTTTTTACTAGGAAGGCCCAATTGCACAAATGAAAAACCCCATTAAAGAAAAGGAAATTCTTCAGCCAAAGTGAGACTCACTCACCATCAGTTAACAGAACTTTTTCAGCCTAAATGTAAGTTATTTTTGTTTGTTTTTTTCAATTTTTTTTGCATGACGACCCAAGTCAACGCTATGTAAACATTACAAAGTGATAATAGACTTTTTCGTTGAGATTTTCTCTTCCGTTTTTACTTATTTCATGAATTCCAATTGCAGATGAAATTGCTGTTTACGTATTTAGACTCTGTGAAGGTCAGAGATTTAGACTGCTTGCAGGATCTCCATTCTTTGGTAGAAACTACCTTTGACCTGCAAGCAGAGTCCTACTCCATTCAAAAGTATGATAAGGATTTTGAACTTTATGTTGATTTAGAAGACGTCAATGAGTTAAAAGAGAAAGATCGGTTAAAAGTCATTCCAAAGCAGACTGTCCTGGCGTCGAATGCATTTGAAAACATGTCTTTCACCTTGAGTGACTTAACCCCGTCCCTAGAGGCTTTGCCTGAGGAAACTCTGAGAGAGGAGACTGTCAGCACTGTTGACTTGCCTGACTTGAAAACAGAGCCATGGCCTTGCCGTCACATTCTGCCATTTCACAAATTATCTTCGGAGCTGACAGCAGCTTTGGAAAAGCCTCGGGAGTTGACGTACGATGAGACCAGAGAATTGACGAGCTTCCTGGCCAACTACACATACCACTACAAGCTTTATGCTAAAAGGCCTGATAGGTTAGAAGTTTGTGAAGCCTTGGCAGCCAGATTCCCTCATGTCAGGAATGGGATTGGCGGAGGGCTTGACGCTTGGGATGAAAAGGTGAAAAACAAGATGAAGAGACTTCGCCAAGGGGACAGCTGTCTGGAGGTTAGGTTAAACCGTGAAAAAAGCAAGGTGGCGGGCAGCAAATTCGTCAGGAACCCCAACATCAATCCAAAGAAAGGGGAACTTAACTGGGCCCCAGAACATGTCGTTGGAGAAACTGCAGCTAGTTGCTCTGCGCACCAAAATTTGATGTCAGAAGAGGTATCCAAGGTCAGCCCCGATATGAAGAAGATATCATCTCTCATGTCGCTGACCTACTCTTTCCGGCGGCAGATGATAAATGACAAGGCCCCGGTGGAAGAGATCAAAACCACATATCCAGCTCTATTTCCGTACCAGGAGCAACTGGCAGAATTCAAGCGCCTCACAGCTATTTGCTTGGAGGAGGACTTCTTTGCCTCTTCCCAACAAATAGGGCCTGTCCTCTACAGCATTTTCCTGAAGAAAAAAAAGTCACCTTTGGAGCTGAACCTGATGATGGAATTTGTAGAATTCAATCAGGGACTGGATATAGCTAGTCGTGTTGAGCGGGAAACTGAATTGGGCTTTTTTGTTTTGCCTTTCTTACTCAAAGAAAAACAGGAAGATTTCATCTGTATGGTATGTTAATGACTATCGGCAGTAGTTGTAATTTCCTGTTTTACTCGTTTTTTTTCCTTGTAAACAATTGTTTAATATTGTAACAACCGTGGTGCATTCTGAGGAATTCAAGCTTTCTGCTTTCCAATTTTAGATTATCCGTGCATAACATTTTTAACCCCTTCAATACAAGATAAAAATTTTAGACCCTTCATTCAAATGCCACTTTTCCTCTAATTGAGTTTGACCTTGATATGATTTCTCCCTTTGAACGGGGTGTCTCCTTTAGAATACTGGTATAAGCTCTTGGCCTTGGATGATCCACTAGTGGATCACTTGTATTGAAGGGGTTAATATACATTGAGATATGTTTCTTATGTCCATCTAGGCATTCTTTTTTTGGCATCCTTTTTGCACTCCATATAAGTTTTTTGTCAATCAGTTATTTGTAAAAGTGTATTTTTTCAATGGTATCATTTTCAAAATTTCATTTTTTTTTAATTATAATTCTTATTTAATCACAATCTTTTAAAGTAGTTTTGCTTGTTTTTTTGCACTAATTTTTATTGAATGGCTTCTGATGCGGAAAATTAAAATGGTTTTGCCAACTTAATTTTGTTAGAAAGTCCCCTAAAGTTTTGATTTTATACTAAATTTGTTTTACAATTATAGGTTTCGTCTGATGCCGACACTCCCGAGGTGAGCGAGTCCTCATTCCCTAGCATTATTGGACTAGGAAGACACTTGGGCGACACAGAAAGTTTCGTGGTCATCAGCGAGGGCCAAGCCATCATGCATTGCAGTACCTTCTTGAGTGCTGTCTGTGCACTCATTTCTTTGTACTATACACTGAATATTCAATACCCAAATGAAATTCTCAATGTTCAGAAGTTTTTGCAGCACGCTGTTTTAAAAATCCGTGCCGGAGCTGTCCCAACAAAAGTAAGGACGTTGATGGGTCGAGTTGACAAATTGTGTAGGTAAAGCGAAGGTTTTTGTTTCATAATCTTTCTGTAACTTTTAAATTTGTAACTTCTATTTTAAATAGCGTGCTGCAAAAATGTTCATCATGTTGGCTTGTGTAAAGTAACTTCATGTTTTTGTTTGGTTTTCTTTTTGATAAGTTTTCAATGTAAAGCAAAAGTTAACATCATGTTTGAATTTCTGTAATTTTTAAATTCGTAACTTTAAATTTTTAATAGCTTTCTGCAAAAAATTTCATCATGTTTACTTGTGTAAAGTGTGGAAAGGATTTTTTTGTGTTTAATCTTTACTTATTTCATGTAAAGCATGTTCACAGCCATGAACCATTTTTTCATTTTGTGTGTGGTTTTAAGGGATGTCCCATTACATGCAAGACTTACATTTCACTCAGAACACACCTCCTTAAACATGATGAACTGCGGCCCAATTCTCAAAACATGAAGATGACTTGTAATAGCTGTGGGTTCAAATCGTACTTAAAAGCTAAATTCATCAGCCATTTCAGACACCACACAACTATCATATGCCTCATTAAAGATTGCCTAAGTTCTTATACTATATATTCCTCATTTAGCTCACATTTAAGTAGAATACATCCTTGCTTTAAAGTTGCTGACATTACGCCTAATAATTTGGCTTCAAATATGATTGATAAAGCAGTAGTTGATTCGATTAATGAAAACCCCAATGATGATTATCTTCCCCCATTTGAGTCACTAAATGAAGATACTAACATGTATTCAACCTTCGATAGAAGTGTGTCTTTATTTATTTTAAAAATGCAAGAAAAGCTTCTTTTACCCCAATCAACTGTCTCACAACTTATTGCTGGCATGAAACAAATGCAAGAGGACAGTGCTGTTATGTATAAGCATGAAGTAATTAAAATTTTACGAGATAATAATGTAAATGACGATGGTTTGATCCAATCAATAGTCAACATCCAGTCTCCAAGTAACTTATCTAAAACTTTTACTTTACTCAATTCTGTGCATATGAAAAAGAAATTTATGTTAAGTCTTGGTTTAGTGGAACCTGTAGAATATAAATTAGGTTACAGAAATTCAAAGCAAGCTACTTTTCAATATGTTCCTGTGATTAAAAACATCCAGTCTCTTTTAAGGAATTCTGATATTTTAGATTATGTCATGAATCCTCAAACTTCTTCTGAAAATATTTATACCGACTTTTTTGATGGATCCACTTTTAAGAGTAATGATTTATTTTCCAATAAACCAAACATCCAGATTTTATTATATTTTGATGAATTTGGTGTAACAAACCCCCTTAGGGCACGTCAAACAAAACATAAATTGGCAGTTTTCTATTATACCCTTGGTAATTTACCTGCACTCTACCGATCATGCATAGATGATATGCAATTAGCCCTTGTTTGTAAAGTTGCAAATTTAAAATTGTTTGGACTTGCTGCAGTGGTGGCCCCTCTAATTAGAGATCTTAAGATTTTAGAATCTGAAGGATTGAAGGTTGATGGTATAACAGATCCATTGATAGGTGGAGTTACTTTTATTGTGGCAGACAATTTGGGATCGCATCAAATTGGTGGTTTCTCCAAATGCTTCACGGGTAATGCTTTAACGTGTCGATTTTGCCTGGCATCACCATCGGAAATGCGATCAAATTTTGATCCAAATGCCTTTCCCCGTCGGAACAAACAAACACATTGCCATCATATTGATATGATAAGTCAAGATCGAATATACAAATCAGTTTATGGCATTCAATTTGATTCCCCTTTTAATGACTTGAAATACTTTCATATCAGTTCCATGCTACCACCAGATGCAATGCACGATTTGCTAGAGGGCATCGTTCCAGTAGAACTAAAGTTAATTCTCCACAATCTTATTTCACGTCACTTTTTTACCCTCAATCAATTAAATGCTAAGATCAATTCCTTTAAATATGGCCATAATGATGCACCAAATAAACCAGGTCCTGTCCCAAAAACTTTCGCCAAGGGTTTTAAGTTAAATGCTTCCCAAACTTGGAGCCTTTTAAGGTTTCTTCCATTAATGGTAGGAGATTATATTTCAGAGGATGAACTTGTTTGGCATCTACTTTTAAAATTAAAGGAAGTTGTTGATTTAGTTCTTTTGCCAAGTATTAATCTAATTTATATTTCATATTTATCTCAAGTTATTAAAGAACATCATATGCTACTCAAGACACTCTTCCCTGATTTTGTATTTAAACCAAAGCATCATTTCCTGATTCATTATCCTCACCTGATCATGGAATTTGGTCCTTTAACAACTTCTTGGTCAATGCGATACGAAGCAAAACATTTTTTCTTTAAACGAGTGGCACAAAGTGCCAAGAACTTCATTAACTTGCCTTTGACGTTAGCTAAAAAGCACCAACAGTTACAGTGCTATAACAATTCTTCTTCTATAAGTTTTAGAAAACGAGATGTAGTTGCTAATGCTAAACCCTTACTTAAGAGTGCATATAGTGAAGATATTGCAAGGGCCTTGGAAGAATTTGATGATTTTTATGTGGTTTCAAAAGCACAAATTCATGGCCTTACATATAAACCTGTTATGTGTGTTGTTACTGGCTTTAATTGTGATGAACCAGTTTTTGCAAAAATTGTGTTGATAATAAGCAGAAATGACGAAATTTTTTTTGTATGCCGCATTTTCCTTTCTGATACCATTTTTCACATTGGAGGTTACCGATTGTCTGAATGTATAGGCATTAAAGTAATAACTTCAAAACAGTTTCTTGATAAATACCCACTGTCAATTTACAAGTACAAAAATAATAATGTTGTAATTCCAAAGCATTTGATTTTTGATCCTACTGTAACCTATTAATTGTATGTAAAAGTAATTATTCAATATATATAGGGCAAGTTTGATAACATTTTTATTTTATTGTGATTTACTGTAAAATATTTGACCATTGTTTTGTATCACTGCTAACAAAATTTATCAGCTCAATAGCGTATTATCATAAGTGTTAGGAGTTAAATATTTTCATGACTTATTTTGAAATTTAAGGTGCCTGTATACCTTCAAGGGCGTAATTTTTTGCTAATTGATAAATTACATTTCTTATAGCTATTATAGTTTCCTTTTTGGTTGAAAAGTTGTATAGTGGTCAAAAAATACATTAAATTGGGTTTTTTTTGGAGGATTTTAGTCAGCATTTGGCCTAGAAACGGCATTTACACAGGATGTGATAACTAAAAAATTTACAGAGATATTTTAATTCTGTAAATTGGAAAATTGAAAGAAATATGCGAATTAGGGAATGACCCTCGCTCATATACATGTCATAAAATTTACTTGCTTTATTAGCAATTAAAATCAAAAAATTAAATTTAACTCATAAAAATAGCTATATTTCAATTTAAAAAATCAAATGTTTACAAGATATGACTTCGGCCAAGGGTCAAACCACACATGAACTTTCTGAGTACCTGTAAAAAAATTTTTAAGCCATTTGAAGCAATACTTTTGGAGACTTTACTTCGTTTTTTGCGTAATTGTAAAAACATCAAAATCTTGTTTTGAGTGAGACACATGCTACTGGTCAGTTCACATTTAACTAAACTCGGTATAACTTTTTTTTCTATTTCCACTAGACACGAAATTTTTTCTGATTTATGAAGGCAATGAATTGAGATTTTTAATGAACTAAAAAAATGAAATCTAGTTAAATTTCGTGTTTTTAAGGTAAACAGGAACCTTAAATGTTTAAATTTTTATTAAAAAGCATTGAGTTCCAAGTTTTACAATGTCCTTGTCAAGATCTCACTTGACCACAACATCCAGTTTATAAAATTCCAATAATTTTAATAAGTGGTTTTCCACCTAACCAGAATGGATTGTAGTATCATAATACCTCTTATTTTATTGAAGGTGGTCGGTAACAGAAACCTCGACTTCTGTGCACCTTTCTTATGAATTGTGAAGATTTTTTTGAATTCAAAAGAAATTTTATCATATTTTCAAAATTTATTGGAACGTTTATTGGTATTAAAATCCTCCAGTAATTTAATGCTATTCCAAAAAACCAATTTAGTTTATTGCCCTGTAATACTGTATATTTACTCCCATGTATATATTGTAATTTCATGTGAAGAAAAATAATGTTTCCTTGTACTTTGTGTCCATATAAATAAAAATTGTTTTTACAAGCTGTGTTTGAATAAAGAAGTAATTGTACATCAATTGAATTTTTCTCATCATTTATCTATGGTAGTAATTTATTATATGATTTATACCTAACGAAAATTATATGATATGTGAATAAAAAATAGAATCGTGTTATATGATGCAATTCAAAGGCTTTCACATCCTGAAATTGTTGCTAATAAATTTTAAAATAAGCAATTTCAATAATATAAATATATAATCAGTAAATGTGAAAGCATTCTATTCTTAAAAAATGTGAGACTTTTACTATATTCTACACATTTAAACAATTACTACATGTTAAAGTACCATAAGGTAAGACTGACAATGCAAATTTGTCGTGCAAATAGCTAAATAATAATTTTAAAAAAAATCAATACTAAAATAAAATTACCAGTGCAGACAAAAACGTCATTTCTCGTGCAGTTGAATACCACAAACGCCGTGCTAACTAAATCATAATTTCTCGTGCATCTAAATACCATAAACGCCGTACAAACTAAATCGTCATTCCTCGTGCAATTGAATACCAGAAACGCGGTGTGAACTAAATCGTCATTTCTGGTGCAAGGTAACACGAGAAACGGCGTGAAAGATTTCACCAGTCACACGTTGCAGCTGCAGGAAACCAGTTTCCTGGTATAAGGTTGTACGAAACTTTTAACAGTGTGTCTCACGATGCAAATAGAACAAGTGAAAAATATCTCTATCAGTAAACAACGTCACGTGATTCCGCTTGACCAATGATATGTCCTGTAACAAAATCTGATTGAAACCTGAGGAAGAAACCCGAAAGGTGAAACCCAGCTAAATCTCGCGTCCAAGGCCTTGTAAATGTAGGGGTTTGTAACCTACATATGGTTCATAATGCATTTCAAAGGCTTAAGTTCATTAAACACGTAAATTCCCGATGGTCGACAATTGAACCAGCTGCTCATCGGTTACTGCATCATTACGATGCAGTTAGGTTAGGTTTGAATTTTCGTCGCACTAGAGCTACACGAGGGCTATTGGCGACGGGCGTCGTATTTTTAGAACCACAGTCAAGTGACGAGCCGACACCTGAATAGGCACCCAACGCAACCGTTAAGGGCGACATCGTACGCAGCGTTAGGACTTTTGAGGATATTTAACGTGCACTCCATTACACGGGGTATTATTCGTCGGACATTTTTGGCTGCACGGGCCGTTTATAGGTCGGCAGTATTTTTGGCGATGCTCGGACCCGAACCTGGGACCTTTCGCATGCTAGGCGAGTGCCTAACCGACTGGGCTCCCCAGCCCCCCCCCCCCCCCATTAGGATGCAGTGATTGAGTACTTTTTAAGGTTTGTGCCAATGAATGAGTCCCAAATGCTAAAAACCAATGCATACAAAAGAATCCCTCCGTTTCTAAATAGACCATAAAAGCATAACTGAAATTTGTAACCATCAGTGCATCTCTTTTTACCGAATTTACTGGTTTGTAGCAACGTAGTGACCCACTAATCCACCTCTTGTATGAACACATAAACAAGTTAGTGGTTGGATTAGTGGACCGCTCTTGTAAAAAGGAAGCTGTAAAAGCATTTAAAGAGGACCCAACGGAAGAGAAATTTAATGCCAAATATTTGTTGAAAACGAGTGCCATTCTTTTGGGAGATGAGTTGTCGAGTAGGATTGCACATTTAACAGCTGCCGAAAAAGAAATTATTTCGCTAATTCGCAACCACTATACAGCAACAGGAAGGTATGTTTTAACAAAGATGGCCAAGAAATTTAGTTGCTTAAACCCCAAAAGTAGTAAAAACCAAAGAGTTTTAAATTTTTGGCTTCTTCCTTGCCCTTTGTGCCCATTAATCAGGAAAAGTTAATGGATGAAGATGTACTGTTTAATTTGGAAACTGTTGTAAGTGAAGAACGGGTAGACAAATACCTAGTGTTCTAGTGTTGCACTTTAAAAATGCTTATAAATATTTTTTTATAATTGCCTGAAAAAAATCCGACTTTTCCACTATAATTTTAATATCAGACGCGTGCGAAAAGTTAAACTTTTTAGAAACAGTGATAAAAAATTACTTTTTTTCACCCAAAAGCAGTGAAAAAAAGTACTTTTTTTCACTCTTTTCATAAGATGCCAACCTTTCAAGTAAAATTTCTATTTCATAATATTCATAAAATCCAGAAATTTATTGATATGCTTTATTTATAAATATTATGCGCGTGAATGTTATTATTTTTTTTATTTTTGAATCAGTATCCATGTTCAAATGTTTGACTTTAAACTAAAAAATATGTTTGCCTTTTGTTGTTCCAGAGATTTATCGATGCCGATCTTCTTTACGTAAAAAAATTAGCACGTGAATTATTTTTGAACCAATGAGATTTGATTTTTTTCACGTAATTATAAAAAATAGTGTATGAAACACATGTGAAAGTAAACTTTTTAAAACACGTGTCATTATTTCACTCGCTCGTACCTCGCTCGTGAAATAAAATCCACTAGTTTTAAAAAGTGTTACTTTTCACACTTGTTGCATAAATAACTATTATAATCTTGTAAATATTTTTATATTTTTTTTAGCAAACTGTAGTCTTATGCCATGCCTACTTGAAGAAGCAGGAATGATTAAGTGCATTCTATATTAAAAATTATAAAAATGTACCTAAAGACATAGCAGTTTTGAGAACTATTGAATTTCGTATGCTGTTTGGGTTCTTATTTAGCAGAGGTAAACAGACAACATTCTAAGCATCGCCAACTCGAACGTTTTTATTTACAATACTGAAAGCATAGATTAAATACACTCTAGATCTGCAACTCTGATTTAATTAGCATTAGAGAATTTCTATATTGAAATTAACATAGACACTAGCGCCCCTATAGTGTCTAAGGGAACTAATGTAATGGTTTCTGGCTGCCTATTTTTAACCTCCTTTAGAAGCTTTAACAGAGCCAATACCGCCACGCAATTTAAAACCCTGGTCAAGTGACGAAAGGAAACTATGACGACAACGCATCGTTGCCATACGATTTGGTATAATATTAATGCAATTAAAATGGTTGAAGTTGTAGTTAAACTTATCTCTTGGTTTAATTTAATGAATTAAATACTTTTGAGATTTATTAGAAAGTATAAATTTTTTGGCTGTGTTAAAGCTCAGGAAGAACAGGCAGTAGGAAGCAAATTTTACCTACTTTATTTTTAATGAAATCCCTTTTCGAAAGACAATATTTCTCAATATTATTAAGCAATTTACATTAAATGTAGTGTTAGAATATAAATTAAAATAATGCAAAACATTTAATAAATATGTCGCGAAATTACTTTTTAAAATATTAATTATTATTTAAAATATTCATTAAAAAAATACAAGAATAAAATTTAAATGCATGATTATCAACATATTTATTTTTTTATTATAATCTTGTACATTATATTTTTTATTCTTATCAAACCATTTTTGAATATGTACATTACAAACAAAGAACACATAACTTTAAATATTTTATTAAAATGATAAGAGACACTGCAATTATTTCGCACAATTATTATTGCAATTTTGCTAGATAATAAAAACATGTTAGATTGCGTACAAATTTTATTTAGAACGCCGCCATGTACCTTATGTGTTGAAATAGGATATTTTAGTCCGCAATAGAGGGCCACTCTAAATAATCTCTTCAAAAATAATTTAAAACTCTTAAAAACAACAGACTTCTTTATTTACGAAAATACATTTTTCAACTGACAACGTAGAACATTTTCGTTTTAAACGATGCCAAACATAAAAACAGGGTAGGTGGGAGAGTGTTGGTCAACTAGCTCTATACTTATTTTTATTAGGCTTTAACGCAACATCATGCATGCCATTATGGTTTGTTTATGCCAGTAAATTTATCAGTAGCTGTGAAGAGACAGCAATATCCTATAAGTATGAAGCACGGAAAAAAAGCATTTTTTCATGAAGAACTAATTCTTATCATTTCTTTAACCTATTCTAAATGATAAAATAAAAATGAATAAATAGATATTCGTTACATAATAAAATTATTGTTTAAAACCAACAATTACTGAGACTTAGATTTTTTTTTGTAAAATATATTGCGATTTAAGCAACACGATCTTTTAAAGATTTATAACTTTAGAAACAATAGCATAACTATTATATAAGTTAACCAATACACTGAATTATCTCATTAGAAGAACAGATAAATTTCATTCGATTTTCATAAAAACATGAGAAAATTTTACTATCGTTCAGAACAGACATCTAAAAAACCCAAAAAGAATACGAATTCGCAATATTATTTATATGAAATACACTTACTGCCGTTTACTCTTATGATTGCTGAAAATTATTTTATTTAAAGTTTTTTATAAGTTAATATTTAAAGTTAATTATAAGTTTATTATTTAAATAAGAATTAACAAAAAAAATAATAGTAGACGACGAAAAAGAAACAAATTTGAACATTATTCTAAAATGCATTTATCAACTTTATGTTGTCATGGTAACCGAAATTTACTCTCTGTTGCCAGACTTCGATTTTAATAAATTCGAATTTTTTGGGTTGTGAAATTCCGAATAAACCAAGAATTAAATAAATGATTAGCATTGTATTAATTCATTCTCAAGAATTAGGTAGCCGCAAAATCGAAAATTACAATTATCAGTTAAAAACGACGTATATTATAGTACATTCCGAAGCAACAGTAGCACTGCAATCGGAAAGTACAATTATGCCAATCTACAAATCAATCATTAAAAATTTATTAGTTTCTTTCGACACTTTAGGCATCAGATTGACTTACTGGTCTAGAGGATACTTAGTCTATGACTGAAATAACTCTTATTTCTACAAGTAACAAGTAAACTAGTTAACTACGCCATCTAACGGCAGAGCATATAAACAGAAACATTTAACACAACCGTTACAATTATTTTCTTTAACAAGAACTGCTTCATTTGATCAGTTTCCTTTACCTGAAGAAAAACAATTAATACAGGAAAATCAGAGCAAAAGATTTGGAAATTTCAAAGGCCATTAAATTGACCATTTGAAATCTAGTGCTCATAAATGTTGTGATTTTAACGAAGCATTAAAAATTAGAGAAAAGGAAATCAATGAAAAACATGAAAAGATCGGGCTAAGGGTTGGCAGAACAGCTTACACTGCTATTAAAGAAGGTAAGGGAGGCAAGTTTTTTGAAAGGCTATTAAGCTTAAATGAATTAAACGATGTAGATATTGGTGAACTAAACCATTCAAAGGAATTTTTTAGAGAATTCAGAAAAAAACTTTTTTTACTATGAAATCAAAAATTAGATTTTTTAAGCACTAAAAATCCTGTAACCAATCAACTCCCTTTAGTCTCTATTGCAGCAGATAAGATAACAAAACTGCATAGAACATTCCAGATTACTTGTTTGATTAGCATAGTTGATGATGTTCAGACATGTATTGTAATCGATATATCTCCTTATGGCACTTCTCACAACGGAGAGGCTCTTGCTAATAAAATTTGCCTTGGACAGCTTTAATATCAAAATGGAAGCTCAACTTAATGGGATGTCTTTCGATGGACAATACTTTAACATTTCAGTGGATAAAAACTACTACATTGGTTTTTTCAGACATTGATCGAGGAATTTTCCTACCCATATGGGATGTTGCGAAATGAGTAAGAGTTTATAGCCGCTAGGCGGCGCTGCTAGTAGTACAGCTTAAGAGCTGCTGTTGTATTCTTTTTTTTATTTCACTTTGCCTTTTTGATGTTGCTTAACAAACAGCTATATTTAGTTAATTGGCTCGTCTTGAATCCTACCTACCCCCAGCATCGTGCAGATTCAGCCCGTATGAACTGAACCTTTCTAACATATTATGGTACCTTCGGCGGGACGGGGTGTAATTGGATTCGAAATACGATGAAATTTGATGAATTACTACTGAACTTTTAACTGAACCGAAATTGAACTGAATATTGTGAAATTGAACTATTTTGAACATGTATTTAACGGCATTTCAAGCTCAGAAGAAGGGACTCCGAACTGCTTTTTCTCTCTGTGTGAATAAAATTGAACTTTCAACGTTTTGAGGCTTCACAGAATGCCGTTGCTGAATGTTTGTTGGAATCTGAGGACAGTGAACGTTTGTTCGACGCGGACTTAGTTGATGCTGAGAAATATAGAGACCGCATTAGAAATGTGTTCAGCGATAGATTCCAAACTGCAAGATCTTGATCTATTAGGACCCCTGTATTTGAATGAAGGAAAGGTGTGGGTGGCACTGTTCACGTGTGCGGTGCATCGTGCCATACACCTTGAAATTGTTAATTCCTTGTCTTCTGTCGCCTTTTTGATGGCTTTAAGACCGTTTATTGCTAGGCGGGGGTGCCCCAAGACTTTATAGCGATAACGGGACCAATTTCGAGGCGCAGCCAATGATCTAGCAAAATTGAATTGGGATAAGATATTAAAAGAAACTAAAACACCCCAAATACTCTGGAAATTTAATCCCCCTACGGCTAGTTGGTGGGGTGGCTGGTGGGAAAGGTTGGTTCGCACAGTAAAAGATCTGTTAAAACGCACTCTTGGTTAATCAGTGTTAAGCCATGAAGAATTGTACACTGTAATATGTGATTGTGAATCTATAATTAATTGTAGACCCTTAACTTATGTCTCAGAAAATCCTCAGAAATTGATTCCTCTAACACCGTCTATGTTTCTTATCGAGAATCGTAGGTCGAACGTTGAAGACATAGATGAGTTAAATACACGAACTTGTAACAAAAGAATAAAATATAGAAGCAAACTGTTGAGTGATATCCGTCAACGATTTAGAAAGGAGTATCTGAGCCAGTTGGTTCAAAAACGTAATGAAAGGCCATCTCGAGAACCAAAGGTCGGCGAAATAGTTTTGACAGGAGATGATACTAAAAAACGGTTGCTTTAACCCTTAGCTAAAATTATTGAATTGATTCCAGGTCGCGACGGTAATATTCGGACAGTGAGGCTAAAAACCCAAAATGGGACGCTTTTACGCCCTGTGCAACGCATCTTCCCTTTAGAAATACAATAAAATGAAACAAATGAATCCCTGATAAACCCGGTGAGGAATCGAATTCTGTTGACATAACTGAAAAAAAAAATGTTACACCTGATGTTATAATTGACAGATACACCTCCTCTGGAAGAAGAGTTCGACCCCCAGATAGACTGAGACTGAGACTGGACCTTTTGAACAATATTTGCTATGAACTTGACTCTTTCTGAATCTCAAGGGGGGGGGGGAGGATGTTGCGCGAAATGAGTAAGAGTTTATATACACTAGGCGGCGCTGCTAGTTTTCACTTTGCCTTTTTGATAAACAGCTATATTTAGTTAATTGGCTCGTCTTGAATCCTCGTGTAGCTCTAGTGCGACGATAATTCAAACTAAACCTCGTCTTGAATCCTACCTACCCCCAGCATCGTGCAGATGCAGCCCGTATGAACTGAACCTTTCTAACAGGGATATAGCTCATAGGCTAGAGCTTGTTTTGAAAGAGGCCCGCAATGTTCAACCTTCGCTAAATAAGCCGACAGAAATTGTTGGGAATGTTCTATACCTAAGGTAATACAGAATTTTTGTAAGTCTATAACATATAGTAAAATTTTGGGAAATTTTCAAATGGAATGGGGGATATGTTAGGAGTAAAAACATTTTTTGCACCCCTGCCTTTGCCAAAGATGCTCTAGTGTTCATGGTTGTTGCTATAAATGCTCATTGAAAGATGCCTGTTGGTTAATTTTTAGTTGATGGGCTTAATTCGGACCAACGGGTGACTTTATTGAGACAATGCTTGAAACTGTTGAAAGATATTTGCGCCTATATTGTTTCATTCACGTGCGATGGTTTAAAAGCTAATCTGACAATGATAAACATTCTTGGGTGCAATCTGGAAACACAGAATATCAAATCTTCATTCACAGATGCTATGACCTGGCAGGACATTTCAGTTTTTTTAGACCCATGGCACATGCTAAAGCTTTAGAATTTTATAAAACATTTTTTACAAAGCAAATAAACTTGAGGATATGAAAGTAATTTTTGATGATTAAAATGATATTATAGAATGAGACTATTTCAAGAAGCTCCACCAATTTCAAGATTATGAAAAACTACATTTGGGTAACAAACTTACTGCAGCTCATATTAATTTAAGAAAGCAAGTTATGAAGGTTAAATTAGCTCAGTGGCTGATGCTTCGGAATTCTGCATAAATGTGCTAAAAATTCCATATTTCAAGAACAGACAATTTCCATATTTTTTAAAGTGCTATAAAAACTATTGGTTCTTATAGAACAAATGCTCCTGGTTTCAAATATCACCTTAAAATTTCAAAAAATATTTCTGTAATTAAATAAAAAAAAATGTGTGTGCTCAAAACGACCCGCCATTGGCGGATTGCTTCTGACGTCATCTGTTATGAGCCAAGGAATCTTCCGAATTCGTGAGCGTTTGTTTACCTTTACTATTCGAAGGTTTGAATTTCGAATCTTGTTTTCTGTTCTGTTTTTCAATATCTTTTAAACCAAAATGGAAAAGAATTTTCAGACTTTACATCAGCAGAAATCCGCGGAGTGAAAGCCGATAGGTAAGTGGTTAAATTTTATATTTGGGTTTTCTACTGTATCTCTCTATATTAAAAAAAAGTTAGCTCTTTTAAAATGTCCGGAGCCATAACAGCATGAAATATTCATCTTAGAACTCCATTATTCTTTTTTTTTTTTTTTTGGAATGTGTCTCTCCTTGTGCCTCGGGATGATTTTTTTTTCAAATTTCCAATTAGTTTTTGAATTAAAATAATTTAGACGAAAACAAGGTTCTTTTCTGCATAGGTTAGGTTTGAATTATCGTCGCACTAGAGCTACACGAGGGCTATTGGCGACGGGCGTCGTATTTTTGAACCACAGTCAAGTGACGTTCTTTTCTGCATAACATCACGGAAGAAAATCACAGACTCCGTTTTGTCTACGATAAAAATGTGATTTGAGATGTTATATTTTTGTTATTTTTAAAGAACAGTTGCTCTCTGCTCTGTTGTTTTAAAAAGAAGTTATATAACCTGTTCTTTTTACAAAAGTTGCTTTACACGTTGAAGAATTCAGGCAAATATAAATCTTTATTATATCTTATTTTCAGTACTGATAATGGATGGATGGATGTTTAGGTTTAATGGTGCAATGCATCACAAGCCATACTGCGCCAAACACTAGGTTATCTGAAAATATTAAATATGGAACATGGCACAAAACCTTTAAAAACGATTAGAGATATAGATCACACACTAGGTTTTGGTTAATGTTATTAGAATATCAAGCAAAATTAATGGAATTTAATAAAGTTAATTTAATTTATTTAATTTTAAGAATGAAGTTGTTTTATTATTATGTGTTGACGATTTTGTGCTTTTTGGAAAGGATATTCCCGGATAGATTATGTTGTAAAACTTTTAAATCGTCATTTTGATTTAAAGGCTCTTGGTCAGACTCGCAAATAACTAGGAGTCGAGTTTGAGGAAAATTTTAAAGAAGTTTTCATCCATCAATCTTCTTATATTGGTGAAGTAGACAACAGATTTTCTTCTTTTAATATCCCGATCAGAACCTTGCCAATAGCTAAAAGTAGTGTTTATTCAAAGGATCAATCTCCAAATTCAGTAACAGAAATTAATGAAAATTATTCCTTATCGAAATTTATTGGATTGTTTATCTTTTATAGCTAATCGAACAAGGACAGACATATGTTACGCTGTTAATATTTTAAGTCAATTTCAAAGTTCTCCTGGTTTAGTTCACTGGCATGGTTTATTGAATCTTTTAGGTTATGTTTGCAGTACTAAAAATTTAAGATTAAAGTGTAAAAATCCTTAAATTATCTGTTTTTCTAATGCTGATTTCACATCCAATAGAGATTACAGGATTTCAATGGGCGGACAGCTAATCTGTCTCGGCGACTCTCTTATATCTTGGAAAGCTTTTAAAGAGAAGTATATATGCCTTTAGACAATGGAGTGAATTTGTTGCCATGACGGAAGCATTGATGAAGACATGCCTGGCAATAGGGAGAAACCAGTGGAGGAATCCAATTCATCGAAGGAGTCCGCTTTCACAAAGCTTGCAGACTGTTTGCCTCAGATTATTTCTTCTTCTGATAAAGCTCCATTGGTGGAAGAGGTCCGTTTGTATACCGTTGACAAACAGACAATCTAGAAGAGCTAGGTGTTTTTTTACAGGGTTTAATGGAAACTCTAGAATATATTTAAATTGGTGGTAAGATATTTTACATATTAAAGAACATGACGAGTTTAAATACAGTTTGTTGAACACTTTAGTGAAATCTCTTCCGACTACATTTTACGGTCCATTAGTCGAAAGGAGTTTCAATACAATAAATGATATCATAACAGAGAGCAGAAGTTCTTTTAGAGTCGAAAATCATGAAGCCATTTCCATAATTGAATACAATCTACCAAGAAAGAAAATCAAGTAAATTGATTTAAAACCTTCTTTAAAGATAAGTTTATCTGTTCATATGGCTATGCTTGTTACCAGGAATATCTTTCAAAGTAAAAGTTTGGTCCGTATTGCAACATACCAAATCTAAAGAAGAATGCTTGTAAAAAATAGATGCAAGAAAGACAAGTGAACATGTTTTTGGTCCTAATAAATCACAAGATAATATCAGGAAGAATGATATGTAAATGCATGCATTTGAGTGACGATGACAGTCTCGGAGAAAAGGAAAGTGTCTATGCAAGTGATGTGACTTACCACTACGACTACCCATTACGATCTGTGGCCGTTGGGCCAAACGATGTATCGCAATCAAAGGATTAAAAAACTGACCCAGCCCAATACCTCCTACATGATACAAGCCTACGTACGGGTTGCCACACACACTTTTTTGAGGAATAGGTAGGCCGAAATCTTCTCTTGGTGCAGGGGCTCCATATTTCCTAGAAATCTTTTTTCCCTACGTTCAGCGCCAAGGGGCACCAAAAATTAATCCCGCACTAAGTTTGACCAATCAAATGGCTGTAATTACAAGATTTGGTGAAATTTTCGACAGTGGCGAACAAAGCGCGAAGTTTGTTTACTGTTGTGTTCGTTTATGTGCGGTGTCTTTTGTCTTACGATGTACATATAAAAGAAAGAGTTGTATTTAAGGAAGACAAAATTTGTTTATTTCAATATGGGCTATAAATGCGTAGTACCTAAATGTAGGGGAAACTACAAGAAAGATGGCCTGAAAGTGTCAACATTTAAGTTTCCTGTTAACGAAGAATTGCGACGAAAATGGATTGCTGCAGTTCCGAGAGACTTTACTGTAACAAAATATTCTCGAGTAAGTATTTTATTTTATTTAAAACACTAGTGTTTTACGTTCTCAGTTGCAAATACATATTAACTTTATAAGTGCTAGTTTTCCTTATTCGTGGCTCGCTTTGTTTTGTTTACATTGAAATTTAGATATGACTTAGGTTTTGTTCAAAAAAACTAAAGTATAATTTGTTCTAAAATAAAATTAGTATAGTTTTGTCAGTGAAACTAATATATTTTTGTCAGTGAAACTAATATAGTTTTGTCAGTGAAACCAATATAGTTTTGTTAGTAAAAATATGTATAATTTGTATATATTTATTGAGAAAATTAACTTGTATATTTTATAGTATATAGTTAACAACAGTTTTACATTAAATGGATTTTTCCAACACATATCGTTTAATTATAAAAATATTTTTTTTGGGATTTTTTAATGTAGAACAAAATCAAATGTTTTAAAGGATTTAAAATTTTTATATTTAATACCGTTATACAATTATTTATATACTACTTTTTATTCAAAGGTATGCGAACTGCACTTTGCTGAAAAGGATATAAGACGTAGTTCTGGAGTTTCATCAGCTGCGCTACTACAACCTCGATTGAATCCTGGAACAGTACCTACTGTGTTTGAAGGATGTCCAAGGTACCTGTCCAAAAGTTTGGTTGCAAGAGAAGCACCAGAAACTAAGAAGAGACGCATTGAAAATTCCCAGTTGGAGAGCATTATCAAGGACAGTATTCAGACGCATGAACTTCATGTCAACAAACACAAAGTTGACTCACTTGATGAACTCTGTAAGAAGTTGAGTTTAGTAGAAGTCCCAAATGGCTTCAGTCATATAAGTAGCAACGGAAGTATTATATTTTGCAGAATCTCAATGGAAAATAATGTTCCACACTATGTAACAGTAATTATTGATTAAAATCTTAGTGTTAATGTTTTTCAAAATGATATAAATTTGAAAAAGATAAACGAGTTAGATTTTCCCTTTTCAGTTACAAATGTTCAAGACGTTTCACATGTTTTAAAGGTTCTAGATGAACATCGTATGCATGAATCAAATAGGGCACAACATTTAATTTCTACGATAGTAAAATTGCTTAAAGAATTAGAATCGGTATCCTCAGTAAATGAGAAATTGAATATAAATTTTTTAATTGAACAAATGTTAATATTTAGTAAAAAGTATCAAAAACGATACAGTTCAGATTTTTTTTTATTCTTTCTTCATTAGTTGCATCTATTTCTCCTCATGCATACAATTTTTTAAGAAACAGTGGTGTTTTGGTTTTGCCACACCCTTCTACTTTGAAAAGATTATTTGTTTCTTATAATTTGAATCCTAAAAATGAGAAAGATGAAAACTTTGTTCTATGTTAAGCAGAAATTTAGATTATTATCAAGTGAGTATAAAACAGTAATATTGATGATGGATGAAATCCATCTAAAGTCTTTTTTAGATAACAAAGGGGGCAATGTACTTGGGATGTCGTATAATTGCACTGAAGCTGCAAATTCTGCTTATGTGTTCATGATAAAAAAAGTATACAGTCGAGCTATAAAGACGTTGTAGCCATGCCTGTTAAAACAGTAAACTCTGACACTTTGCACAGTTTTTTAAAAGATGTGTTGATTGGATTGGCAAATATTGGTTGTAATGTCATTTGTATAATTAGTGACAACAATTCCATCAATCGAAAAGCTGTGTCAAATTTTTCTACACCACCTACTGTAAAAACTGTTTACCCACATCCATGTGACACTTCAAAAAAGTTATTTTTTATGATAGTGTTTATATACTTAAGTGCATCAGGAACAACTGGGTAAATCAAAAGAATCCCAATTGTTGTATGTTTTATCCAGAATTTCCTAATGATAACTGATTCGTTGCTAGATAACTATGATTGGGCATTAGATAACTCTGACTGGACGTTGGATGACTCTAATTTGACATTACATAACTCAGATTCACATTTAAATGTTAAGCTAAAACCAGCATCTTTTCAATCTGTACGTAAGTTGTATGAGTATGAACTTGCAAACTTAGTAAAATATGCATATACGTTAACTACAAAATCTCTTTTCCTACCAATATTGAAAAACAATGTAAAATTAGTTCTCAATGTCTTCAATAAAAATGTAGTCGAGGCACTTAATATCATTGGAGATAAGGCTGACATAGTCGATTCGAAATCTAGTGCTAACTATATCGACATTATTACAAAATGGTGGGATGTATTGAATGTGAAAACAGTCATGAAAGGTATCCACAAAAGAAATACGTATCAAGAAACGATGAGGTTAGATGATTTTAGGTTTAAATTTTTAGATCAGTTTGTAAATTGGTTGACCACATGGGGAAATGCTGTCTCAGATACTGGTCGTCTGACACCTGAGACACATCTTGCCCTAACAATCACAACGAATGCCATGCAGGAAATATGCCACTATTGCACAAACGAGTTGGGATTGAAATTTATTCTAACTGGGAAATTTCAAACCGATAGTTTAGAGGATCGTTTTGGAAAGTACCGACAACTGGCAGGTGGGCAATATGATATTTCAGCTACTCAATTGTATGAAGGCGAGGCAAAATTGAGACTTCAATCAACTTTACCGTTGATCTTGAAGTCTCGATCATTTGGTGACATTTCAGTTAACATTCACAACAATGATAATGATGTAGAAAATGTTGATGATAATGACGATACCTATTATGATAACTTTGCTGTCAAAATTACTAAGGATGATTTTAAAGAAACTGACAGTATTATGCCTGTAATTGTATATATTGCTGGATATGCTGTGCATTCTGTTATAAAATTCTTAAACAATTGTAATGAATGTAAACTGTTACTTTCAAGGAATGATGACATTTTATATCATGCAAACGACATTCTTATTCAACATCATGATCGAGGAGGGCTTAAATATCCTATTGATGATGTAATTTCTGTTGTACAACACACTTACATTGTCATTGTTAAACTACTATCAGAATTTGAAGATTTTTTTTAAAGTGCAAAACCAGAGAAATGTAGCAATGAATGTTGTAAATTACGTACTATTAGAAAAGGAAAAGTACCTTGATTTTGACTTTTGTAAAAATAATCATTCCTCAGAAGTAACAGTGAAATGCATTGTAAAGAAAGTAACAAACATATTGTTAAATAACTACTGTAAGAAAAAAAATGATGCTATTATACATGTGTCACAATCAAAAGCAAAAGAACGCAAATTAAAAACTTTGATGAAAACATCAAAAAATCAAGAATTAGTTTTTAAAAAAAAGTAGCGCCTAAGGTAACAAAGGTTAAACCTGAAAAGGTACAACTGCAACAAAACCTTGTTAAAATAAAATAAAGAATTTGCTTAGTAATTTTGAATTTGTAGTTTTATATGAATTTTTTTTAATGATTTCAATAAACTATTTGTGTTTTATTTCGTTTCGTTTTTTTATTTAATTCACAATTTATATATTACATGAATAAAAAAAATGTGTACTATCATTAAAAAGCAACTTGATATGCAATATCTGAAAGTATTTTTAAAATAAATGTTTATGCCATGTTTACTCTGTTCTAATTTTTTTTTAATAAAAAAACCCAAGTTTTATTCAAATAAAAGTTTTAGAAACTGGATAAACTTAAATGAATTGCAGACTGAAGTTATCCCCCTTATCTATTTCCCCCTCTGAGATCGGCCTACCTAGCTCCGTCGCGGAATTTCGCGAGCGGGCTTTCTCAGTGTAGGAGGTATTGCCCAGCCTGACCTAGACTCATATCTAGAAAGAGAAAAAAAGGACGATTTCACACTCGCACTTTAGGATCCTTCAACGCTATTTTTTTTTTTGGCAAAATGACACTTGTGTAACACACATAAATCTGTGCAAGAAATGATACAAGACATTTGGGCAATTTATTTCCACAAACTGTCTACAGATGAAGTTCCCCAACACGGAATGTGTCCAACAGATGATGAAACTTGGTGTAAATATCAGTTGGCTTTGAAATCAAAACAAAAATACACATATGCATTCACTTCCAGAACCAGTAATGCTATCTAGCCAGTATTTAGGGCACTGACTAATCCTGATCTTTTCGGAAAATGCCTAAACGAAAAACACAAACTAAAGTTTTAACTAAATCGGGTGGGAACGTTTGCCGAAGACAACTTTTCATGGATTCGACAACTTACAAATGGGAGTGTTGGACACTAATCTGTTTCAATGATGCGCACTGCCAAAAAGACTAATAACACCCGTATTCGCCAGTCACGGGATTAATCCCGGATAACTTAATCCAGGTTTAGTACTCGAACCTCCTGATCCGAGCTTAATCCTCCTCCCGTATTCACCAGTCCCCGATTAAGTTATCCACAGGATGATCTTCCGGAAGTCGTTTCTCATTGGCTGAAAATTATTTTGTGCTATTTTCGAGCCACTCTGAAGTAAAGTAAAAGAAATGAAGTGAAATAAATCTGTTTGTTTACTTGAGCCGAATGAACCTCCGTGAGTAGCTAAATTGTCGCAATATTTAAAATGAGTGAGCGGCCGCGAACGAAGAATTTTACGGCTCTGGAAGAGGAAATTTTATTAAATTGTGTTGACGAGTTTTCTCATTATTGAATGTAGAGAAACGAACTCCTTAAAAAATGGAGAGAAGGCCCGGGCATGGCAGCGTGTGGCGGAGCTATTTAACTCTCAGAGCTCCGTCACAAAAAGGCATATAAATCAGTTAAAACTGAAATACAAAAATGTCAAGGCCGTTAGTAGAAAACGTCTGGCTAATGACAAGGTCGAGACCTTTGTGACTGGAGGAGGTAGAAAAAAATCCTGGCTTCGGAGACCGATTTCAATACATCACTAGAATAGTCACTAATACTAAATAATTGACATACAACCCTTAATTATGAATGGGAAGTGTATTTTAAGGATACCTAGTAGACTTTATACTGTGTGTGGGAGGGGTGGAGGGAAGGGTAGGGTAAAATCAAGATCTATTGAGTTGCACATAACTATCAGATGTGTTGACAAAAAAAAAAAAACTTGTCGTTCCTACTTCTTAACAGTATTTACTGGAACTAAGCTCTTGTATAATGAATGAATTGATAAAATAATGTTTGGTAATGCTAGTCTTTTTTGTGTGCTACACTAGAGCCAATTCTATCAGTGCCTAAGGATTTAAAGTGATTCAGAACATGAATGCCAGAAGCAGGACTCACATACACGTTTTAGTACATAGTCTGTTCCAACTAATCAGCATTTCAGTTTAGTCACATCAAAGTGAAACCACATTGAAAAGCTTCATGCTGGGAAACAACTGGTTCATTTTTTCAATTGCTTCTACTACTTGTGTTTAAATATTTATAAACAATTCAACTAATACTGATTCATTCATATAGAAATAATATGATAGGTGTGATTGCAAACACATAACAAACTAATATGGTTATACGTGTTCGCCAAATACAACCATCAAAAGACAGTGTACATGTATACTGTGTTAACGAATAACTTATCATAGAGACCCAAGTTAAATAAATTTAATAGATAAAAACAAAATGAATTTATTAAAAATACACCATACCTCTTGTATTTCCATTTCAGATTCTGGTAGTCTTATGAAAACAGGTCTCAATTCAGCCAAACAGATAGCTACCTTTTTAATGGTGCGGCTGACTGTTGGCTGCGAAACTCCTTGTAGATCAGCCACAGACAATTGCTCGTTTCCGTTTGCAAAAAAACGTAAAGCAATTAACACCTGTTCTGTGGCCGAAAGAGCACGATTTCCGTTAGCAGAGCACGTTAGTTTCGGCTCTAGCAGATCTATGATGTGCTCAACAGTTTCTTTCTTAAACCTGTACCGAGCAAAAAAATCGAAATCGTCTAATACATCTAAGTCTTCGTTTCGATTTAATTGAACTCTTTCCCTCCTTTCTACAGTTTCTAAATGCTGCAAATCTTTAAAATCATCCAACTCGTAATCTGCGTACCGATCCGCCATTTTCCTCTGGTTTACTAAAATGATGCTCGATCGCTATTGGTCGATAGAAAATAGTCCGAGATTAAGCCACCTCAAGAGGGGGTTTAATCTTTAGCGCTTAATCTAGCATTAAGCTCGCGATTAAGTGCTGGTGGATACCGTTTTACGGCTAATCCCGCACTAGAACCGGTTCAGAGATTAAACCGCGCTTAATCGTGACTGGTGAATACGAGCGTAAGTCTTCCGAAGAAAACAGGTTAATACATCATGTTTATAAATACATGTTTATATGATATCCAAATTTCCTCCATAATGAAGGCCTTCTTACCGATCATTTTTTGTATAAATATTAAGAAACACAATTTAAATTTTATTTTATTCTATAACTTAAATAGTATGAGCCTATAATATATGTATTTTAGATGATTTACTGCACTTAATATTTAACCTTGTTTGTAACATTACTCGTTTATAACGTCATAAACATCACGGTCCCTTTTGAATGATGCTATAACCACATTATACTCTATAAGCAATTTTATATAAAAATTTATCATAGAATCATTCTTAAAAATCTTTTTTTATTTATGTGGATCAAGTTATCAAAATGCATATTGGGTTGTCTTCTTATTAAAAAAAACAATTTTGTTGAATTTCTAGTTATTTATTTGTCATTGACAAGACAACACTTTTTTTCAATTTTGATTTTTTTAATGTTCTTTTTTCATATACAGAAACGCAAGGGCCTCTACTTCGCGTGATTCAGATGACAGCGATTCTGCAGCGGCCACCACTGCACCCATAAGACTGAAGTATTACAACATGAATTACGCTCAAAGAGGCATGTGCCTTATATTCAATCATAAGGTAACTATATTTTTTTGTTTTGATTAAATACTGTTAACGACATTTAACCCTCTTGTTTATTAAGCTTCTGTAATAGATAAACTGACAAACTTTATTGTGTAGTATGTTGATACTTGGGTTCGGGTAAATGAAAATCTTGTTCTAATAGTCCTTAAAAAAATTGTTAAAAACTTTTATTATTAAGTAGCTTCTATAGATGAAATTGGCACAGCAAAACTCTTTCCGGTTTTATATCACTACTAGCAAATAAATACCTGTTCTTCGCACGGACTAAAAAAAGTTGGACAAAGTCAAGTCATGCTCGGCCAGTAGCTTTTCACGTACTTGGTCGCTGTACACACCAAACATCTTTTTTTTAGTTACATTGTTAGCATCAACCCCAACTTCGTTGACACCATCGCGTTTAATACCGCGCTTAGGAATGTGTAGATGATGAGGTGGACAAACATGATGTTAGCTGGAAGGAATCTTTTATTCGAATTCCGGAGAGGTTACAAATACAGTTAATAGAACTACATCAAAGTTAGTTAATAAACATTAACTCTACAATACTACATGTTTGTTTATACTAGATTACTTTTGTGTTTTTGCAGATTTTCAAACGTAGTTTGAATATGGATGATATGGTTCTTGACAAATATATGATCCCTGCCTCTGAAGATCTATTTGAAGGGGAATTTGTCTTCCAACAAGACAGCGCATCATGTCACACATCGAAAGCCACCTTGTCTTGGCTGAAAGATAATGAAGTACAACTACTTCCTTGGCCCGTGAATTCACCTGATTTAAATCCTATAGAAAATATATTGGGCTTAATGAAGAAAAAACTGAAAATATTGGCTCCAAAGGACCAGAACGAACTAACAAAATTCGTTAACCGTGCTTGGTATGATATCAGCCAAGATCATTGTAAAAAATTAGTTGAAAGTATGCCGGATCGACTGCGAGATGTGATAAAAGCTAGGGGCGATGCAACCAAATACTGATTAGTTGCAAATAAAACTTGTAAGAGCAATTTATTTTATTTGTTTACGCATTATTCTAATTTTGTGAACTACCATTAGGATGTATTCTATTTTTGTGATTTTTTTATATTTTGATTCTAAAAGTAAATTTGCAAAATCAAGCCAATTGTTTTATGTTATTTTCATTAACAAATCTTATAAAATGTAATAAAACAAAAAGAATTTGTGAAACTTTCAAAGTTTGGAAATGTTTTATTCTCATTATTCTAATATTCTGACGTTGGGTAGTATTATGTTGATTTTAAACAGGCATATGATTCGATAAACAGAGAAAAGATGTTAGAAACTTTATAAGAGCTTAATATACCCCACAAATTAATAAGGCTGATTAAATTAATAATAATCGATTTAATAATAATAATTAATAATAATAATTGATATATTAATATTTAATAATTGATTTGATAGTTTATAGGTTCCTTTCTCGGTTCATCACTATCTTGATTTTAATGTAATGCTAGGGCAGTTTTTTTTAGTATCTTCTGTAATCATACAAAATCCTAACAAACAATAATAAATAACCTATTATTAGAATGAATAGTTAACATGTAACGAAACTTTACAGTTAGTGGAGCAATCGTACTTTAGATTAGATTAATTGCGAAAAAATTGGCGTTGGTAATATTATTTTGTAAAATACGTAAAAAAACATTTACAACAAAAATCTTTTTTATTACTGCGAAAACCTATCTATAATAAAATAAGTAACACTCAGTGCAAAGCCTATAAAAATAATAGAAACGAATGGCATCTCGCCCTTTTTTAAGAAACGTATTGCAGTAGACGCCGCTTAATGTGATCACAGTTAATGTTATCAATCGTTTAATGTTATCAAAATTGCTTAGTCCCGTCCGCTTATATAAAAATACATTGAAAAATCATCGTTTATTGTATATAATCAAATGTTCGTTTATTGTTATCAGTTTATATGTAAATTTTGTTTTTCTGAAATCAATAAAAACAAGGAAAACTTTTTTTTGTTTAAAGTGTTTCCTGAAACTTACCAAAAGTCCAAACGGGGCTCGTATTTATTATCTTTTAAACACGTGTTAGAGGGGGGGGGTGCATTTTGCCATTTTCGGTCAAGCATTGTAAAATTCCGTAGCACTGTGCGAATACGACACATACGGAACACAATGAGGGTGACCTGCCTACCTTAACAAGGTATGTCAGTAGACTTTCTATCTTCTGGCGTTGGGAATGAATGACTTTTCTTTCGCATGCTAGGCGAGTGCCTAACCGACTGGGCTCCCCAGCCGCGCATATATTTAGGTAACTAGGATCCTTTGAGAACCCATACTTAATGGGTTTCAGTTCCAAAAAATATTAACTTGTAACACAATTTTTAGGTAAAACCGTTGTTACAGATAACCAAAACTTTCAACGACGCAGCCGCCTCTTTTAAGCTTATTTCACGCGGTGCTCCTTCTGCACGGAACTACCATAGGAATAACATAGAGAACCGCTGTGAGGAATTTTTCCGTGCATGCACGAATAAGTTCTGCGACGAGATATAGGTAGCCAATCAGCATCAAATATAGCTCTGACCGTTTGTTGGCGAAATCTAGTTTGCCTAATGGGGAAAAAATACTTTATGCTCGCCAATGTTGATTTTTGTAGTTAGTAAGTTAACGAACGTTAAAAATATCGACATATCAGAAAATTACCAAAAACTTAACCCTGCAGTACCCTCAATACAAAGATAAATTAACGTCTAGTAAGTGCAGTAATGCCTTTTGTGAAGATGAAAAGTGTCGAACCATGTTTCCTTTATTTTGTTCGAATCAAAATAGAAAAAAATAGTTAAAAAATGCATGTGAAAGCTGAAAGAAAGTGGTATGGTACACGTGATAAGAAACTCCAGGAACGTGTGACGTCAGAATCTGGGCAGTCGGACAACCCTGTCAGAGCAGGAGCACCGTGTGAAATGGGCTTTAGACCCCCTTTTGGTGGGTGGTGTAAATTGTGGGTCTTTCTCTTTGGGGACTGATTAAGGTCAGCCAACTCCCCCCTCCCTGCGGAAGCGAGGGCTAGGTGTTTGTCCTTTTTTTTGAGTTGGGCAGTGGATTGAATTACTGGAATCTATCAAATCCAGCCGGCGAGAAAAGTAAAAACAAATAAAGTACACCCTAGAAAAATGTCAAGCAGCTTCTCTGTCATTGGTTACAAATGAATTTCGTCAGAGAGTGGGTGGTGTTATTTTGAGGACGAATATATATAGATGGTTTTATTTTTTTAACCCGATTACTCCCTATTGCTAAATGTTCGTTATTAGTAGTATTTCTTTAGCTAATATTTCTATTCTCGCTTTTTGCATTAGTCAAGGTTTGCTTCCCACTGCATAATTTTCAGTGGAAATCACCCGATGGTGCTCTATGAGCAGGAAAGTAAAGTTGGAGCGTTTCGATGTCGAAAAAAACATCAAACTGGCAAGGACGAAAAGAATAGCAGGGCTGACGGTAAATGGTTTAGCTTGTTAAAAATTACCGGCGAAGAAAATAATGTATTTGTCTTATTGTTTTTCTTCAGATTACACCTACAATCAGGCAATCAGAGAGACGTCGTGTCTTATTTCTAAGACGTTGAGGGAAATTGTAGCTGACTGGTACAGCTATGGGCGAGAGATTGTTGTCGCCCACCTGCTGGACAGACAGGATGCTGCTGGGTCCATTGGAGGTTTGGGCAAGATTGTCGAGATCGACAAATTGAAATTCGGCAAGCGTAAGTATAATGCTGGACGTGTTGTCGAAGGTTCTTGGGTACTGGGGATGTACGAGCGGTATTCGAATGAATTGCGTCTCGAGGTATTGCCGTCCGACATAGGGGGTAGAAGTACTGCCACTTTAATCCCTTTAATGCTAAAGCATGTTGCCGCAGGTTCGATAATCAACACAGAATGTTGGGCTACATACGCACCACTTGGCCAGATGGGAGTGTACGGCAATCACCAAATCGTAAACCATTCCCAAAACTTCGTAGATATGATAACTGGGGCAAACACACAGACCATCGAGTCCAATTGGCGACCCCTCAAACACCATCTGAGGCAGTCCGGCCAGCCCCGAGAGAAACTTGCCGACAGACTGCTGGAGTTTCTCTGGAGGAGAGAACTTCGCCTAAAACGGGAAGATCCGTTTAATGCCTTTTTGGAGGTAGTAAAACAATGCTACCCAGTCTAAGTCCTCTCCTAAACTTTCCTTTCTTTTAGAGGATTTTTGTATGTAATTGTATGTAATTTTAATATATGTATTGATGAACATTTTAATTGTCATTTCTTTACAGACGGGTTTTCAGAGGATTTGTAAGTCATGTTAATATACATATACATGCATCAATTCCTTGGATTTCCCAATGACTGTATTAAGTGAATTTTAGAATTTAGATAAGAAGTTTCCATGAATATATACTCCAGCAAACCCAATTGAATTATTTTGTGTTCGCTGGAGGTTCTTTGGTATGTTTGAAAGGTTCTTTGTGTAAACTAAATATCTCATCTAATATCTAAATACTCATCCGATTTTTATAACTTTCAAACCAAAAAAAGGGGGGTTAAAATCAGGCAGTTTAGATAGGTTTAGTTTAGTTTGAATTATCGTCGCACTAGAGCTATACAGTTTAAATTGGAAATTGAAAGGGATATGGACGGACGAACAAGCAGACAGATAAAATGTATAAGAGAGACCTGTGACGTCTCTTATCTTCCAAAAAAAAAATTTAAAACTTTTGTCATGTCTGCGTTCCTGTGAGTGACGTCAGCATGAACTGAATATAAGAGCGCTGTGTCGCGGCTACTGACTACTCTTCCGGCTGCCAAGCTATACACTGCTGTTTGTCGTTCTGTTCATAGTTCTGTTAATGAAGACGTTTGTTTGCACCTCGACCTTTGATTGTTTGCGCACAGCACTAAAACATTACAACTTTGAAGCTCATTATTTCGATTTCACCTTTTAGTCACTTAGCACGTTCTTCCCCTAAGCTCTTCAATTGCCGTAGACAGTCACTTTTGATTTTTAATTTACACTTTTTAACAAATAAAATTATGTCTCATTTTATCTGTCTGCTTGTCATTTTATCTGAACAAGCAGACAGATAAAATGTATAAGAGAGACCTGTGAACTGTGAAGTCTCTTATCTTCCAAACAAAAAAAATAATTTTTTAAAACTTTTGTCATGTCTGCGTTCCTGTGAGTGACGTCAGCATGAACTGTATATAAGAGCGCTGTGTCGCGGCTACTGACTACTCTTCAGGCTGCCAAGCTATACGCTGTTTGTCGTTCTGTTCCTAGTTCGTGTTAATAAAGACGTTTGTTTGCACCTCGACTTTTGATTGTTTGCGCACACCACTAAAACATTACAACTTTGAAGCTCATTATTTCGATTTCACCTTTTTAGTCACTTAGCAAGCTCTTCCACTAAGCTCTTCAATTGCCGTAGAAACTAGACAGTCATTTTTTATTTTTTATTTACGCTTTTTAACAAATAAAATTGTCTTTTACATTAAACTAGAGTCACGTTGAGTGAGCGGTTTGTTTGGGCTTACTATGGCAACTTTCTGAAGGCTTCACTGTATTTCGCACCAAGCATCTTCGTCTAAACTCTATGCCTACAACAACTTGACCTTGAATCCAATTACCCCGAGGGACCCAAACATAACCCCGTTAAACCCCCCTTCCTCCACAAGGACATTTCGAAGATGCGATTGTCGGAGATGATACAGAGCAAAAGTATCCGCTTTTACAACTTTAAAAGAGCTTATGTCTAGAATAGGAGAAATCTGCTAAACTCACAATTGTCATATAAAATTATCTCCCTTGTCTAAAAAAAAATAGAGACTTTTGATTAATACCATCAGGTTAGGTTTGAATTATCGTCGCACTAGAGCTACACGAGGGCTATTGGCGACGGGCGTCGTATTTTAGAACCACAGTAATACCATCAGGTGCATATTAGCATATACTACATTAAAATGCATTTTATGGGTGGGGAGCCTAGTCGGTTAAAGCGTTCGCCTTGCATGCGGAAGGTCCCTCTTCGGCATCGCCAAAATAACTTATTTTTTGTCGGCAAGGGTTGTCATATTGCAAGGTAGGTATGTACTCCATTATTGCTCGTTCTTTCTGCTTTTCGACTCCATCGAGAGTAGATGGTTTTAGCGCTCCTTTCTTTTGTGCACCACATGTGGGATTATGGCTTCCAAACCTAAATGCTTATCTGCTAAATTGGCCTCCATCAAGAGTAAGTCCTATTCTAATATTTCTGAACAATTGTGTATGGGAATGAATGTTGATCCTTTCTATTATGACAATGAATGTTCTTTGCGAATGTTGTTTAGGATGAGTAAGGAGGAGTTTATGAAGTTTGCTATGAATGCAGGGTTGCTGAGTGAATCGTAGGGATGAAAGCTGATGGTGAATGGAATTTTAGATGTAGGTCCGAGGCGAAAGGTTGAGTGCATGATATAACACAGTCTGTAAGGCGGGGTACGTGGTTTGACAATTCTAAACTATCTTTTCAGGCTATTCTCCTTGTGACGTACTGGTTCTCTACCCAAACTTTCTACTTCTTCTGCTGTTCGTGAAATTCCCCTTTCTAAAATGGCTGTTTGTAACTGGTTTAACTTTGCGCGAGATGTGCATGAGAGATATGTGCGATAGCGATGTAAAGCCTTGGAGGTGTGAATGTTGAGGTGGAGATTGATGAAAGCAAGTTCGGCAATGGGTGTTTGGGGGCTATGCAAGGGAGACTGGAAGAGTGTTTATGTGTGTGGTGTAGGATCGTTCGGCGGATACGCTCTTAGCATGCATCCAACGACACGTGTTGCCGGGTTCTACAATAATTTCGGACTGTTGGGAATTCTACAATTTGTTGGAATCAGAGGGTTTTAAAAGCATTTGGGGGTGAACCACAGTTTGACATTTAAGGACCTGGAAACAGGTGCCCATACGAATGCAATTGAGGGCACGTGGGGCACTTGTAAGCGAATGCTTTCAAGGTGAAAAGTTAAAAATTCGCTCATCCTTCATATGGCTGAATATATGTTTAGGAAAAGTCAGAAGGCCAGGTGTGTAAAAAACGAGTTTCTGGACTTCCTTGACACCGTCAAACGGGTGTATCCCCCCCCCCCCCCCCATACATGCGATGTGCCCGGCTACCAGGAAAAAAAGGCATAATCTTAAAAATCGGATTCCTCGTCGGAGTCGAGCGGCTCCGACGAAGTATGTAATTTTAAATCTTTTTTAATCCGCTTTATTTCTTAAACTATTTAGGTGAAATATTAATATTTCAGTTGTTAAAAAATCACAGTAACAGTTTCCGAAAACTATTTTAAACCCATTCTTTTGATGAATATTTCTTCGACCATGCTCTTAAAATGTTGTATTTTTGGTCATTTAGAGTTGCTAATATTTTTAAATTTTGTTATTTAGTAACATATTCCGATAAATATTTCGAACCCATTACTTTGACCATTTTTTTGTTCAACCGTTTTCTTAAAATGTTATTTTTTATTCATTTTAAGTTGTTCATATTTAGAAATGTTAGTTTTTCGTTGTTTTTGTGATGATGGCCGTCTCGGCAAACCACGGGTGTTGACGTCATTTCGACTTGGCGACAATTTCAGAAAATCGCCAAATCCGAGGCTTATATAACTTACTTTAACCGACAATTATCCCTGTTTAAATTGTTTAACTTAACATACTGTTGTGAAAAATACCCTCCAAAACATGCATGAAATCAATTTTTCCCACTTGTCACTTCTTAACTTGTAGGGACTTCTTAACTTGTACTGGCCAGAAATAATATATCCTAAATACGGCGCTTCATTGATGCTTGTTGGAATTTGAGCAGAGTTTGTCATTTTAATATTATATTGAAAAATATTTTAAAGTTTGTTACCACTCGACATCAGAGTACATGATGAATCTTAACTGTTACAGTAAAACTTCTACAACAGACCACTTCTATTAAGCAACCTCCTCCGCAAAAGGGCAATTTTTCAAGCACAAATTTATCCCCCCATACGCTTAATGTTAAAAATTCCTCTCGAACTGACCAGACTTCCGGTTACGACCAGATTCCAAGTCTCATCCGGGGGTCACTTTTTCACTTTACTGCAGTTTAACAATTGTAAGGTAGGGCCAAAGTAACGCTTGGACACGCCCTTCCAAAAACAAATCACTAGGGTTGTCAGTTGTCGCACAGGCAAGGGGCTATCGCCGATGGCAAGGAGTTTTAAAAAACTCGCAGAATGGAAGAATACCAGTGAATGTTAAATTTGCGAAAGATAAGACATTTCAATAATTAGTCTTTTTACAGAATTTAAAAACAAATTGAAATATGAGGTACTTTCCGAAAAATGGAGAAAAAAAATTAAACTATTAGAAATTTCTCATTTTAAAAGATTGAACTTAAATGTGTATTGTAAAAAAATAGGACATTGTTTTTGGATGAATAAAATGATGAAAATTGTATACTTTTCTAATTTTTACTACTAAGTACAATGAACGTAAAATAATTTGAATTAACTGTGTATTAGTAGGATTTAACTAACTACTGTGTATAATTTTGAGTTTTTTAGTATATAAAGCTCAGACATTGATAACTCTGAAGTGTAACCTTTTTATTCTTTCCTTTAAGGTGAATAAGGTTAGGTTAGTTTGAATTATCGTCGCCCTAGAGCTACACGAGGGCTATTGGCGACGGGCGTTGTATTTTAAAGGTGATTAAGAAGTTATTGAAGGATGAGATTCTCAAAGAAACAGGAAAAGACATAGCGTTAAGGGACATATCTAATATTGTCGCTAGGTCCAAGACCATTTCGGAGATATTCGATGAAGTAAGTTAGATATCTTTTAGGTATATAGCACTTTATCTGCCAACCTGAGCAGGTAAAAAGTTCAACAACATCAGAAACAAATTATCTTTGTGGCGTGTTATTATTTACGCCACTCCTTAATAAAATAAAATTTGTAGAACATTCTCTTAGTCAGTACTAAAAGAAAAAATTGTTTTATAGCTAGTAAGTGCTTATACCATTCATGCATCTATGCTTGTACATTAGATAGCAAAAAGTTGCTGAATACACCTTGCCTAATTTTTTCAAACAAGTTCTTGTTGTATTTTATTTTCCAGATTCTAGATGTTTTGCAGAATGGGCATAATTGTTCCGTTTCGGTACTTCAAAAGAATGTTTTGCAAGGTATCTTTTTTCAAGACCCGGAAATGATGATTCTTCGCTGGAACATACAAGCTTTTGAATAATGAATTCACTTGTTACATCTTTCTTGTTCAAGATGGAAATGGTTAGTATTTTAATTACCATCCGGTATGGTATAAAAACTTTGCCTACTGCATAACACTAATTTTTAAAAAATTTACTGGTGGAAACTAATTGCATTTTAAGCTGATACAAGAATTTTTGCAATATATATGTAAACAAAATTGCATCAATGAACTGTTGTATTCTCCAATTTATCCATCCAAAATGTATATTTTATATGTCAATACGCTTCCATTGTTGAAAAAATTATCACAATGTTAGAAATGCTTAAAAATCATTGCAAAACTAATAAGATTATTGTAAAAATCATTACATATGTTCTTTATTGAAAATTACTGTTTATTAACTGGAGCAATGCTTTTTTAAGTAAAATTATACATTACTCAAACTGTTTTTATGTGTGGCAAAGCTTATTAAATGCTTTAGTTGTATCTGTTTGTGTTATGTTTATAACTAGGTTCCAGTGAAATCGTTGGTGTAGGATTTTTGGCTTTGGAGGATAAAAGTTCATTATGTTCGCTTGCGAGTTCCTTCAAGGAAAAAAATGACTCCTGGCCTAAAACCCGCATAGTATTGACCGATAAGGACTCGACAGAGAGGTTAATATTTAAGGATCTGTTTCCTCATTCAGACCTTGAAATTTGTCTATTTCATACGATGAGGACTTTTAAACGAGAGGTAAAATTTTTAGCAGTTTTATAATGTTATCTTCTGTATTTTAGGATTTTTATCTTGAGATTTTTTTTTGTGTTTGTTTATCTCATTATAAAAATATTGCAAATATTTCTAGGCGTTATCTTAATACATCTGGACAGAAACTCTGTTACAATCTTGTCTTATTTAAACACTTGATAATCTTATTTTAAATCATAGGTTTTCATCAACATTTATATGTTTTTGTTGGTCGCTTGACCATTTTTTTCTCTTATTTAACATTGTTGGCCAATGACTAATTTTTTTAACAATTGGTGTTGATGCATCGTTCTAGCCCTTGTTCTGAATTAATAATGATGCAATTCAATCCTTTAAATTATCTAATAACTGTACTTCATATGATATGTGGAAAAAAATGAGTAAGGTCTTTGATTAATATTCAAATTTTATGATTAAGACTATTTTTTTATTGTGACATTTTCTATGAATTATTTAATGCAGATTACACCAAAAAAATGGGTGCATTGAAAGAATTGCAAGACTCCAGAAAAGAACATCTTTCCAAGTTGGCGTATTCACAGAATGAGGAGGCATACATGTCTGTGTATAATGAATTTATAAAGATAGCCCCCCCCCCCCTTCTGTATTGAAGTATTTCAATACGAATTGGCATGAAATACGAAAGGTAATGTCTAGATAAGTAATACTAGTTAAAGGGTCTAGCAGCAAAACTCTCCAAGGTATAACTTAAGATATTGGATCCAGTCTATTCATTGTTGGCTTAATGGTACAAAATCCCCAATGAAGCGGCTGAAACCTATATCTTAGTAATACTTTGGAAAATGAGTTTTGCGGTTATTCTTAGACATAAGTTAAAGATCAATTGATATTTAAGTGTTAACTTGTTCTGCATTTAAGCATAATTTTGCAGAATTTTCTGCAATGAGCAAGAATTTTATGTGATTGCTATAACTGTATATTCTGTTTTCGGTGTATCCTTATATCTTCTTCCTCCCTTTTTAGGAGTGGACATACATGGCCTGCTTCAACGGAAATTTCCTACATATGACAAATAATCGGCTTGAATGCATCAATGGTAAAATTAAATCAGTCGTCAGTAAATTCAGCTCATTTGATAGCTTTATTGCATGGTTCTTCTCGTACATTCGATCAATGAGAAGCGAAAGGGACCACGAGGCCTCGAAAAGCATTTTGAAGGTTTCCACTTCAGTTTTTCCCTCCTGACAGCGCTGAAAATTTGTACCAAAATTTACTTTTACCGTATCCCTTTTCCCAACTTTTAAAGCAGTTAGACAAATCAAGGAATACAAAAGTCACTCACGAAAATGATTTGGTCAATTTTTCATACAGCTACCTTGAAAAGGAATATGCTCTAAGCCCAGTATCCTGCCAATGCCTTTGGTCTATGCGGATGCCTTGTCAGCATATATTGTTTGACAGGAGGAAGCAAGGAATTAAGGTATTTGACCCTGAGCAATGCGACCAGCGGTGGATTAGGTCAAATTATATGGCAGTTCACATGGCTTTTGCTGATCATAATACTGAACAGCCACATTTCGATATATCAACAAAAGTTAGTGTGCCTAAAACTTTTACCGAGAGGTATAAAAGACTAATGCCATTGGTGCAGAAAATCGCTGACGTCGCCTCAGGCTTTACTGGAGCTGATTTTATGGAAAAAGAAGAAACTTTAGGCAAATTCTTCGGTAAATATTTTCATGAACATTTCGATTTTGCTTCAACTAAGACTGCTCTATTTATATAATTTAGTGATATTTTTTTTTTTAACATACCATTTGCATAACATTTTACTTTGGGAACAAGGCTAACGAGTTTGTGTTGTGTCAGACCAGCCTGTTGAAGAGTCTAGCGTTATCATCGATCATGCTTATATTGCAACTTCCAATCGTACATAGTGAGTACAGTTATTAAATTCTTTAGATAAAGTATCCGTTCTTGCATTTACTATTTGAAATTATGTTAAATAGCTTAAATTTGGTTGCAGATAACTCTTTTTCCAATGATAGATGAGTTACATAAACAGTTCAATTTTTTTTCAGATCTTCTGTTCCATGTGAGTTGGTACCCGAGAGCATGCAACCGGAAGAGGAGCCAGTTGCTGTAACTTCAAACATGCAGCGAGTAAAATTGTGTACAATATAGAGTAATTAAGTTTGAGGTTTGTTTGTTGTTCCTTGCAAGACTGTCTATTACATGGAAAAGTCCATTCAATAGGTTAGATTACTGACATTCTGTGCATTAGCCTTTAATATGGCTAAAGTAAGTTATAAGCCCGGCAGTAAAGTCGCCAATCTGGCAACAACGCCAAATCTGTTTTACGGAAACCCTTGGTGACAAAAAATTGGCGATCGTCAAATATCGTGCTTCAAGCGAAATTCGCCAAGTTTGACAACCTTTCCACTGTGTATTGGCTAAAAAACCTGGTCCAAGTTCGGCAACCATTATTTTTATCACGAAGCAGTCAAGCAGTAGCCATGCTTATTTCCGTGGAATGTGGATCAAAATATCAATCCAGTTAAATCTTAATTGTTTTTAATTAAAAGTAAAGATTTCGATCAATTTTAAATGCTATATTTAACCGTTTCAAGTCGTTATTTTTATTATTTATGTTCGGAATTTGCAGAATTTTGATCCACGTTTTTTTTTACCGTAGTAGGATCGTAGGATATACGTCGGATAATTTCCTTGTATGTAATGTTTATAAAACGTTTAATTTTTCAAAAATGTATTTTTTAAAATAATTTTTAGATGGTTCTAAGTTTATTTTATTTACTATTGAATTGAGAATTAAGTTACGGTTCTATCCTACTAGTTTATTAGTTAATCTTGAGCGTTTTCCTCATTAATGATTTTTAAATAGCATTAATATTATTTATAATATTCATACATTTGCTTTAGAACCTGTTTTATTTTTAGGTTTTTTTTTTATCGTGCAACAAATGGTTATTTTACGATTTTTTTCAAAATATCGCTTCGGTCATTTATTCCAGATTATGGTTTAGTTAATGGCAATTTTCCGGTTCCTTTAATCGTTTTGGTCAGATATATTTGGTCTCGTTAGTAATTTCAGCAAGTATTTGTTGTCTCATGGTGGCAACAGACTTGGCTTACGTCAGGTTTGTTGTCATTTTGACTTGGCGACAAATTTTGGGATGTCGCCAAATCCGGGGCCTAAAGCTTACTTTAACCTTTATTATTCATAGTTAATCTAATGCTTAATTTCAGGTGTTTTTTTTTCTGATGCAGTCTGTTCGAGGGACGGGTCAAAAAAGTCAAAATTTTGCATGACATAATTTATGAACGTCCCCTATACATAAAATACAACGTTGTTAAACTAGCCAAGTAAAAGCTCATAAAAATCCGAAACAAACCATGGGGAAACAATTTGAGGTTAAATCCTAGTTTCGGTATAGGCCCATTCCACGGATTTTGAAACCAAGAGCCTAAATTTTTTTAATTTCATGAATATGACCATATTTTTATTGGAAATTAGATGAACTTTATGTGCTAGCTTCATTTGTTTAAAATAACTAGGTATTGTTATAAATTGCATTTACACACATATGATAAATCGTAATTGTTTGCTTTATTATATACTTTAAATCTCTTATTATCCTTTATTTAAAATTATAGTTGTGTTTAAATTTCAATTCTCATAGATTTTTAGTCATAATATACCACAAACTAAAATAAAAATTATTATTTTGACACATTTTTAACATTCACAACTTTTAAAGGATGAGGAGTGTCACATACATGACCATAATTACATATTTTGTTTTTTACACCTTAAAAATCCACGGAAAAGTCCTTATTTTCATTTACAAAATAAAATTGTTTTATTTGATGAAATGGCTTTCAAAACATTAAAAAACATTACATTTAAGTTAGACTTTTCAATGGTCAGGTTTGTGACAAATGGTGGTTAGGTTTGTGACAGTCATGTATGTGACAAGACATTGTAAGGAGCACAGCTGCTGTTTTTGTTCACTTCAATAGATAAACATAAAACACCTGCCACTGGCCTAACTGTAACCTTTTGATGCTCTTTTGTTTCACTTTCATTTAGTGAAAGGTTCAAATTCAAAGCAGTGTGAGTAAAATGAGCTGTTGTTTGAAATTAATTTTGTGTTACCAAATCACAAAGTATGGATGCTGAAAAGAGAGCAAAGAATAATGCCAAACAGAAGAGATACTATGAAAAAAAGTTAAATGATCCCAATTTTAAGGAGAAAGAACGGCTGAGGCAGAAAAAGATCAGAAATGCCAAATCAAAGATTATGACAAAGAAAGAGAAAAGGAAACAAATGGAAGCTGCAAGAGAAAGACAGAGGAAATGCAGAGCATCCAAGAAGACAAGGATGTTATGCAATGCTCAAGTTTGAATTCTACAGTTGCCCAAGAAGCTTCTCCTTACAGAGTTCCCCAGACACTTGGAAAAGCAGTAAAAAAATCATGGAATGCATTACCGTGCTCACCTCGAAAGCAGAAGGTGGTTGTGAGCAATTTAGCTAAAAAGGTGGGTTTGAAACTACAACAAGAAAAAGAGCCCAGTAGTAGTGGTCATGATATAGAGAAAAGTGACAATGAACTTGCTGAACTAGTAGCAGAATTCTTATGCCGAACTGACATAGCATATACTGCTCTGGGAATGCATGATGAAATTACAATTTGGGAAGATGGAGAAAAAAAACGTGTTCGTAAACTTTATCTTACAATGTATATGAAAGAAGCGGACGCATTATTTAAAGATGAACACCCGAACGTAAAGATTGGATTTTCAAAATTTTGCAGTTTGAGACCGAAAAATGTTCTTCTTAATACGTACACCTTTGAAAAAGTGCAAAATGACTAAAAATTGCAATTTTTTTTATTTTTGATAAATATGCTCTGTTTATCCAGCTTTCTAATGGTACCAAAATCGTAAAAATCCATGCAATAGTTTTTGATCTACAAATATTTTCGTGCAAGCCTTTCTGAAAAATGGTTTAGTTTCGGTTTCATGGAAGTTAGGCTTAGTGTTATTTTTTTTAGTTTCAGTTTTGAAATTAAAACGTTTTAGAAATACATTATTAATTTTTATAAATTAAAAAATATATTATTTTGTAAATTGTCAGGTAAGTTAGTTAACTGTAATCTTAACTGTAAGTTGAGTTGTTTGTTTTAATAAACGCGAATCAACTACACGTTTTTTTCTCTCGAAAATTGATATTCCGTGTTAAAAATATGGGTTCAGCGTCTCGAAGAGGGAGTAAAAGAAGAAAATATCGTGGTAACCAGCATAATTCCAATAATAATGAAAGAAATGAAACGGCTGCTGAAGAAAATGTTGTTGAAACTCAAACTGAAGATGTTCCACCGGCAACAGTAACCACTGAATCCGCCTCGGAAAGAAAACTTCGAAGCAATCAAGCTCAAGTCAAGCCCAAAGACCATGATGGGAAGAACTTTATTGTGGATATGAACTGTTTAACCAGTTTGGTCAGCAGTTTTGACTGTCCACATTGTACTTCGAAAACCTTGTTTGTATACGAAGACTCTGAGTCCAGGAATGGTGGGTACACCGAGTTTTTCATATTATGCTACAACTGTGAGTACCAAAGCGAGGATCCCATTCCGTCAACAAAAAAGACCGGACTAGCACCAGATGTAAATCGAAGGATGATATATGCCATGCGACAGCTTGGATGTGGTCACCGAGAAGCATCAACCTTCATGTCCGTGATGAACCTGCCTCCTCCACCAAACCAATCTGCCTACAATGCAGGTGCAAGGAAGATTTTGTTGGTGGTGCAACAGCTTGCTGACGAAGTGATGCGGATGGCGTCTCATCGTGTGAAGGATGTTACCCAGACTACGGAGTGTGGCGTTTCCGTCGATGGGACCTGGCACAGAAGAGGATACAGCTCCCTCAACGGCGTCATCACCACAATATCCATCAACACCGGAGAGATTTTGAATGTCGAGGTCCTCTCTAAGCACTGCCACGGTTGTCAGAAAATGAACAAGGAGGATAAAACCACAGAAAAGTTTCGAAAATGGAAAGCCGCCCATGTGTGCTCAGCCAACTACACCGGATCGTCCGGCGGCATGGAGGCCTGCGGTGCGACACGCATCTTTCTACGCTCCAAAGCACTACGTGGTTTGGAGTACATAGAATGGGGAACTTGCATGTATTTTTTTTATTCTTTTAAATGAGTCTCCATGCGATTCTAAGAACATCGACACAAATTTTACCTCAATCCGACCATTAGTTTATTTTTAATTAATTTTTAAAGTTTGCGATTTGCCCCGCCCCTTGAAAACGCTGCCTCTGGCCTTCCCTCCCCGCGTGACGTCAGTCGACCTGACAGGGAGAGCGAGAGATAGGCGGCCGCTGTGTTTTGCGAATGTCACTCTTCCTAATGCTTTTCTTATCGCGTCGAATCCATTAAAGTTATGTAAATTCTGGAAAATATTAGTGCATACGAATGTTGCATAGTACCTTGTTGTAATAGTACCACGAAAAACCTTTTAGAATAGCGTTTTTTTTAATGTTCTTTGAGTTGTAAAAAAAATGCGTGTGTTGATACATAGTTAGAATCAAGAACGTTTGAATTTGAAGCAAAATACTATTTTTATTCTTAAATAGTAACAGACTTATGTTATAAAATAAATTTCTATGCAATTATATTATGTAAGTGTATGTATTTGTACTTATAATTTAACTATATAATATAAATGTAGATTAAAATTAAATTTAATTGATTGAAATACCTGTATTTAAGATTGGGAAATAAATCTCATTATTACAGGGATTCGACAAAATAATGTACACACATTGCAATTTTTAAATTAAATCACATATTTTATAAGTTACTTAGATACAAGTAAAATGCTTTTAACGACTTGTAACATGTGTTACGACAAACATGTTCGAGCAGATATATTGTCTTTTATGCTATTATGTGGAACGCAGATTTCAAGTTTTGTACATTATTATCGTAACAAGTTCATCCAATCCCTGTAACTATGAAAAATATTTCCCATTCTTAATGCAGTTATTTCCATAAATTAAATTTAGTTTTAATTTGTATTTGAATTCATAGAAGCAATTTAGTTTATAACATAAGCATGTTATATGTTACAATTAAGAATAAAAATACCTGTTTCCTTTTTGAACATTGTTGAACCTAACTATCAAGACGTATTTTTTTTTTACATCTCTAGGAAAACTACAACTAGTAGGTGTGTAACAGTATAACTATCACCTGGAACCTCTTTCACACACGCGAGTTATAAAACTTAAAAACAAATTCATAAAACACAGCATTTACTTCTAATTAATACTTTAGTTGCCAAAATTGCCGATCTTCATTAACTTTCTTTTGCAAATTTAATCACATTAAAAATGGCCAGATAATTTATCCAACTCCCACTCTCTCTAAAACTTTTTTTAATACAGTATATGTACATAATCATTTCTAGCCTCCGTGGACCTTTAACAGTGCCAGTTACACCTGGAATTATCTCTATTTTCTTTTTAAATATGCATTAATTTTTTGGTTTTTTAAATTTTAAATATAATTTTAACTGGATTTTTGTGATGAAATTTGGTTTAATTTCATTATTGATTTAATTCGTTTAGTTTCTGCACTACAAATTAAGTAATTTAAATTATCTAATAAGTTAAATGCTCAATAAAAACATTCTGTAATTGATTTTTTTCTATTTATTGCACATAATTTTTATTTTAAAAATAAAACATTAATTGTTTATTAAAAGATACAAACATCAGTTATGTAAAACAAAAACTAATTAATGTCCATAATTAGTAATAATAAATTGGCAGAAAAACTATTAACATTGGAATAAACTCTATTTTCATTGGAAAATTAATTTTTTTTAAATTAAAAACAATTTTATTTAAAAATAATTTTAATTAAAGTAATATTAATTAAAAATATATAAATAAAATTTGCGACTCACCCCCAGAATTTCTTTTCTAGTCGCACCCTAGGTGATGGAAGGACATATAGCATTTTTAAAAGCTTCCACTTTTAACTTTATAAACGTTCTGTGGGAGCTGAAATAAATTTTCTAATGTAATTTTTTCGTGGTAATATTACAACAATGTTACAATGCAACATTCATATGCACGAATATTTACCATAATTTACATAACTTTAATGGATTCGACGCGATAAGAAAAGCATTAGGAAGAGTGACATTCGCAAAACACAGCGGCCGCCTATCTCTCGCTCTCCCAGTCAGGTCGACTGACGTCACGCGCGGAGGGAAGGCCAGAGGCAGCGTTTTCAAGGGGCGGGGCTAAGCACAAACTTTGAAAATTAATTAAAAATAAACTAATGGTCGGATAGAGGTAAAATTTATGTCGATGTTTTTAGAATCGCATGAAGTTTCATTTACAAATGGTATTTCGCTATTTCCCGACACATGCAAGTTCCCCATTCTACGGTGATGGCGACAGCAAGGCTTTTGTGGATGTGTGTGCCCAAGACCCGTACGACGGCAAGGAAATTGTCAAGAAAGAATGCGTTGGTCACTACCAAAAGCGACTCGGCACTGCCCTCCGAAAATTGAGGAAAGAAGAAGCGGCTGTGAGAGGAAAAGGTAACCTAACCTTGAAGAAAGTCAACAAAATGCAAAACTACTTTGGCATGGCCTTACGAAGTAATACTTCATCCGTGAAGGTAATGTACAATGCAATTTGGAGTACATTCTATCACTTGTCCGCCACAGAAGAACATCCGCTTCATACCAAATGTCCCACTGGAAAGGAGAGCTGGTGCACCTACCAAAAGGCTGTTGCTGCAGGACGTGTTGATGAATACAAGCACAAGGAAGGCTTACCCCTGGAGATATTGAAGCATATCAAGCCTGTTTACGAACGGCTGACAGATGAAAAAATGCTTGCCAAGTGTTTACACGGGATGACACAGAACGCGAATGAGAGCTTCCATGGGACCATTTGGAAGCGATGCCCTAAAACCAAGTTTGCTGGCATCCATGTATTGAAGTTGTCAACCTACGATGCGGTAATCCACTTCAATTCTGGGAATAAAGTTGAACTGGAAGTCATGAAGCGCCTGGGCATCACCCCTGGACATTTCATGGTGGAAGGCATTGCCAAGCGAGACAAAACCAGAATATCGGAATGTGCTCGTCATTCAACTCCTGCAAGAAAACTGAGGCGCAAACATATCCGAGGGGTCAAGAAGAGCAACTCTGACAAGATTTGCAAAGAAGAAGGTCCAACTTATGGTGCTGGAGATTTTCCGTCGTTCTATGTGCCCCCCATAGAGGAGGTGCCGTCTGAAAAATAGGTAAATACAACGTTTGAACAAACCCATCATCTTCCCCATCCTTTATTTACGTTTGTTGGCTATTTTTATACACAAATGTAAACAATTTTTGAAGGGTCGATTCTTATTATAGGATCGACCCATACAATACCAATATGAGAACCCACTACACTACACGCACACTTAAGCCAACAAACCCTCCTTCTTTGTGCTGTTCAATAATTTTCTGTCCTTTTATTAACATAAATAAGCAAATTACAATAATTTTTATGTATGGACTGATGGTTAACATCAAGTTTTGTAACAATAATGCATCAACCCTTTTGAAATGAACAACTTCCTAAAAAAATATGTGTTGAAAACTTTGAGTTCACTTTCTGAAGAAAGTTTTTTTCTGCATTTGCACTTCACTTAAACAGTGATATCTCAAGCTCTATTTAAAAATTTTAAATTGGTTTTCAACTTTGTAATCAGAAATGTTTGGAGCATGTTTTGTACCTCAGACTTTTGTTTGTGTTTGTAGATAAATTTTTTAGAAGCTTTTAACTATAAAAAAGTGGGGGGAAAATTTTTTTATTTTAGTGTTCTAGGATAAAAATTCATATAATATGTTCGATTTAAACAAAGAACTTGATTGAGGTACAAAACATTAAAAAAGGTTTAATAAACATATTCCAAAAAGAATTAGCTCTCTAAGTATAATAGAATTTGCATAATTTCAAATCAAAAATTAGGTTAATTAGCGTACTAATTGCTAATTAAGTAATTAATTAAGTTTTGTAATTTTTTTTAACATAAAACACTTAATCTATGGGTACCTTATTTATGGTATAAATTTTAATTTTTTTCATAAGAAAATAAAAAAAAAAGTTGTCAAAGGTATACGTATACCTTAAAGACACTCCCAGGGACCAATGTAAATGCAAGAGTCACGAGAATTTCATCTTGCAATTGAAGGGACTAAATATTGATTACAACAATGATTTCTAGAAAGAAGTTCTCTGTAATGCTGTCTATGAATCACAGTGTTGGGAGACAAAATGTGTTAAGTGCAATAATGGAAAACTCCTTTTAAGTTTTATAGACAAAAAGGGATTAAATAAGCCTTTGAGTGTTCAGTGGCATCAATGGGTCAAGTCCGAAAGTACACGTTATTTTAAAGAAACAAATGATGGTTGTGTAGCTGAACTGACTGATGTTATTGAGACTTTTCCTGCATTTAAGGAACATTTAAGAATTAAGCGAATTCAAGCTGCCGCCTTTCAATCTGATATCAAAGAAAGGGATACAATTATGGTACAAATAGACTTTGCAATGAACTATTCCTGTGAGTGGCAGAATGAAATCCAATCTGCCCTGTGGAGCCGAGAAACTGTAACTTTATTTACATGTGCAGTGTTTCACAAGGATCATAAAACGAACTGCTACTTAATTGTAAGTGATACTAAAGACAAAACTAAAGTATCTGTATCTGCATTTATTTTAAAAATTCTAGAAGTTATTGAACTTCAAACGGATAAACCAAAACTTATTATTTGGAGTGATGGCCCGTCTAGTGAGTTCAAAAACAAATTTATTTGCTATTTCCTTTTTGTGTTATCTAAATCCCAAAATAAGTTTTCTGGATTTGAATGGAAGTATTCAGCAACTTCCCATGGAAAGGGAATTGTTGATGGTATAGGTGGTACAGCTAAATCCCGAGTTTATGCAGAAGTGAAGGCAAGGAGAGTCATAGTGCAAAATGCAATTGATTTTGCTACAAAATTAATACCCAACATTAATGTGATTCCTGTTATGCAAAATGATATTGATAAAACTGTCCTTAATTGGAGTTTAGCCAAGGATGTTCCTGGTATCAATCGAGCACACATTGTTAAATGCGCCGATAATCACATTTGTTTGTTTACAAGCCAGCAAAATTTGAATACTCCATTTCAAGAACTGTGCTATTGTGATAGTTCAGAACAATGCTCCAAAAGTACCAAAGTATCAGAACAAACTTTACCTGAAAACTTTCCACTTGGCTCTTTTGTTTTAGTGAAAGTGTGTGGAAAGAAGACTTGGAAACCCTATGTTGATCAAGTATCTGCTTTAGATGAAACTGAAATTAATGTAGTTTTTCTAAAACAAATTTCTTTGCTGAACTTTATATATCCAGAAAATGATACAGGAGTCATTCAACATGATGATATAATAAAAATTTTGCCAACTCCCATAATGAAGTCGCAATATTGTAAAATTTCCTTATGCTGTTATTTAAAATCGGACAGCGTCACATACATGACTGCCTGTCACATACATGACCCGGTAACTTTTATTTTATTTCTTTATTAAATTATCAAAATTGTTTTAAGTGCTTATTAATTTAGTTTTGCCACTTCTTTTTCTTGATCTCAATATTTTTTTGCATTATGCTTTATGAGTATAATTCACTGAATTTTATATAAACTGTCATTGTTGTCAAATCACACTTCCGTTTTTTGTCACATACATGACTAGTTGAAAATAATGTAAAAATTCTATAAAAATTCATTTATAACTGGGATTTGTAAAAAAAAAAATCTTATTTAAATAGCTTAAAAATATTGATTAGTGTCATTTTTTTTCAATTGTACTTGTATTTAATGAGAATTCCTTGATATTTTTTGGAGTGATTGTCACATACCTGACCGTGGAATGGGCCTATACGGCGACTTTTTCGGGACGTTGGCGACAAATAAGCGATGTTTTCTCGCCAACAAGTTTGGCAAGAAATAAAAAGTCGCCGTATTCCGAAACTAGGAATTAACCCAATTTGAATTTATAAAAGAAAAGACAAAGCTAAGGAAAAAAGCATTGCATGTTTCGGCGAAGGTAACGGCAAATTTAAAGGTCTATCAGAAAAATACAATGCTTGACATCAACAGGATTTGATTGCAGTTTATAAAGAGGCATATTTTTAAACGAAATGAAAATAAATAATTTACAATATACTTTACATATTCGAATGAAATTCAGAAACAATACATGAAAAACACCAACGCGAGCTAAGCATGTTTGGATTTTTGGAAAGAAATAGCGTTGCCAGATGCAAATGAATAATTAGATTATCTAATGTTATTGCAGAAGGATAAGTTTCAGCCCACTCCCAAATTGTGTCCAAACATATAAAAAAAACACCGTGCCCTAACCATAGAGTTAGGAAGGTTCTCTTTTATACCTCTATGGCCCTAACGCACAATTTCTAGATAACACATAATGAAGAACTAAAAGGTATATTATGCCCGGCATCCTTGTTGATCTAGAAGTTGTATAGAATAAAATAGCCCTAAAACTTAGCTTTATTTTTAATTTTTTTATAATATTCTATGGATAGTACAGCATTTTGAACTTATAGAGCTGTAGCACACTTCGGAATTTCCCCCTCAGGGCCCTAGCAACGGGCCTTAGCAACTCCTTGAAGGACCAACAATGCAGTAGTTGCATAGCGTTACACTCGGATAGTGCTAATTTTATGGTTTTCGGCTTATGTTTAGGCTTTTTATAATGTCTTAGCTTGATTTTGTGTTGAAGAAAAGGTACACGAATAAAATTCTACAGTTAAACGGTGAAGATTCAAAGACTGGGGATCGGAAAACCCTAAAATTGGATAGTTTTCCGAAACTGACATGGGAGATTTTTCCGGCCTGGCAAAGCAAAACTCTTGTGCGCATGCTTGAGAGAACTACCATATTCATTATTCCAGCAACCTATTCCTTTTGGCGATGCTATTTGTTGGCGATTTTTATTCATTAAAGTTTAAAGTAAACAACCATATGTTTGTGCGTGGCTGGCATAAACTTTTAAAACTGGTAAGTTATTATTATTTTTTAATACTAATTTTAAAATTATTGTAAAATTGTAAACTATGAATAACCCTCAATTGATTAATTTATATTGTTGTTTAAAATCTTTTATAGTTATCACGCGTTCCTGTTAAAAATGCAAGAAGCAAGTTAGTACGTCCGTTGGTTGCGAATGTAATTGTTTTTCCATGAAGCACAATTTTTTCAATTTTTTTTATTAAGTGAAGTATTCAGAGTAAATGTTTAATAAGCCATAACGGTTCATTATTTTGGTCCTTTTAGTTGCTACTTTTCTTTACCATAGCCGTACTAACGGGATATAGCTTCTAATCTAAAACCTGATAATCAATTGTCAGACCAGACTTACTGCATTTCGCAGTACAGTACTGCCTTTTAGGCTTTTGTGCTGCCGATTTCAAAGAGTCTTTAAAATATGTAAAATGTCCTGTTTTTTTTTTTTTTATACTGCATAATGTCCTGCATTTTTGTGTGGTGATTAAAATTTCTCCATTAGAACCATAAGTATAAAATTTTCTTTACCGACAACTCTTAACCAAACCAGAATAAAGCGACTCTCTACATATACTCTCAATCAGTAGTTAGTCATACATGGCAGGCAAGAGCTTCATAATATCGTAACCTAAAAATAAGTATTTGTTTTAAATTTTTATAGTTCTGAACCGTTTAAGTGGTTTGCACCATATTACAAGAGTTGAGTCGATTACAAGACTGATTGAAACAATACTATAAAATAAACATTAATAAGTTTGTTTTATTGTTTTGCTTCTTCAACACTGTACTGCATTGATGTAGAAAATATATGGTCACCCTGCTTAAAAGTACATTCTTTTGTATGTTAATTATACATTATAAATGCATCATTTATTGTAGTAAAAAATTTTAGAAAGAAAATACGACGTCCAATACTAAATTATATAGGTTTTGTTAGCATATGTTTAAATTTTCAATGTGTAACTCCTTATGTTTATATTTCTTTCATGATGTAGTGGTAAATAATAATGTAAATTTTTTTCTCCTTCATTTAGGCAAATACTAAATATGGTTTGTGTCTGGATGCTAGTTAAATCAATTATATAGCATTCATTCACAAGTGTATTTTTAGTTCCCTGCATCAGCCAAACACTAGAAGCTGCGACCTTGAAAAAGACCAACATTATTCACCTATGTTTGGATTAAGTCCCGTGGATTAGACACAGGGAAACAGATGTACAATAAAAGGGTTTAACCAAATTTCTTGAATGGTTTTTTTAAGGGGGGTCAGGTTTTAATACAAAGCCTTTCTTGTAACTCTCCATAAGTTATTTTTTCTTTTGGTTTAAAAAAGTAAACTCTTTAGTATAAAATTTTAGTAATCTGTATTGTTTAATTTTGCAAGCCATTTAGTTATCTTCCCAAGAACTGCATCATATGGATAAGTACCTATGCTGGAGCCTTATAACCAAATGTTGGCTAATAGTGCATACTTTTGCATGTCAATCAGAAATAAGATGTAATAGCATTTATCAGAGTAAAATTTTAGAAAGAAATTAAATTCACTGCAAACAAACCCAGCTAGTCTTGTAGCTTATCATTTTCTAAACCTCTCTTTATTGTGAATAAAAAAAATTCTTATTATGAATTCAATTTGTTTTTTAAGTAACGTAACATATAATGCTCAAAACTTATTGATGTGTAAAATTCTAAAGCAATTTTTATATATTAAATTGAAAAGCCTTTTTTGTTTCATTGCTGTTGTAGGTTTAGAATATCAATGGAAAGAGAAAATATTTGAAAAGGCAATAATACAGAAAAAATTCAAACTTAAGAATTTGAATGTTCATGTGTGACAGTAAAAATGAAGCAATGCACATATTTACTCATAGAGAATTAAGTACATTATTTAGCAGGTTCACTAAATACTTATCAGATTGACAAATTAGAGAATTAAAAGTCAGAGAGCTCTTATGTTACCATTACAGTGGAATTGGAAATATGGGGATTGAGTTCTCTTGCTCAGAGTTTTATATAACTATTAATACAATATATTGGTCAAGCAGAATCTTGTAGATAATGGGGATCATTCATTAATACATTTATGTTTAAAAGAGCTGTTGGGAAGCAATAAGACCCTAATATACATGGGACATTTATCATATTGGGACAAAGTAATTAAAACAATGAGTGTTTTTAAAACACTGTATAATGTCAACAAACCCAATAAAAAAACTAACTGCCAAAAAAAGATACGAAGCCAAATACGGGAAACTGTGCTCTTTCACGATTCGCTTCAGTCATGCTCGACTGAGCAGTAGAGCATGCGCAGAAGTGTTTTGCTCTTTGCCGGACCGGAAAATCGTCATATTTCCCAGCATGCATCTTCCTTGAAGGACGCCTACGTCATATTTCCCAGCATTCTTAGCTTCCTTGAAGGACGCCTACGTCATGTGCTACAGGTCAATTCTACATGTTGTTTATATTTTTGTAATTCATAAAATAGGCTAACTTTTGGGGGGGGAAGGGAGGTATAGTTCTAATTCTCTTCAGCGAAATTTTTTTAGAGGTTCCAAGAACTCAATTTCTTCTCAATAAGCTCTTTAAATGGTCCGTAATTAAGTATTAGTAATTAAAGTAATAAAACATAATTTAAATATGCAACATTAAATTTTTAATCCTTATTTTTTATTTAAAGAACACAACTTTGCGGTAATTTTCAACTATTATTTGAAAAAAATATGTTTATAACTAATATTTTATTTAGCATTTAGTATGAAAACAAAATTCGAATTTTAATGTACTCAATAATTTTTTATTTTCAAAAACATTTTAACAAACAATATTGAGTTGAATTAAGGGGCTATTTAGAAATTAAATTTGACAAAAAAAATTTCGCTGAGTAGAAATACAATTATCAAAAAAAAATTATCCCGGTTAGTAATAACAAACGTACTATAAACGTCTAAAAAAAATAAAAAAGCTGATATAAAAGCTTCCAATAAAAAACACATTTTTATTTCTGTTTTATTATACACACAACTCCCCTAGCGGATCCTCACATGCCAGGAAAAGGGAAACAGATTTTACCCCGAATCTTTTTCAGAAAGTGTGCGAGAACGCTAGGATTTACTATCTCTATCAAAGAGTTCTATAGTAGGGTAGAGGAACGACTCGTACTGAGCTGCCATCGGCAGCCATGGCTCACTACGGAGCCCAAATAAAGTGGCAAAAGTACTAGTTAATTTATAATTTTGATACTGAGAAAGGAAGTACACCCAGGGCAAAGGCGGGAATCGAACCCGCACCCGTTACAGCGCGCGGACTGCTAGCGTTATGGCCTGCGATCCAAACCACTCGGCCATCGGGACCCACATTCCACCCTATATTGTCTCCGTGTTGGTCCAACTTGCTGTTAAAAGGTTCTACACTACTATAGAACTCTTTGATCTCTATGGTTGTGTAAAACTTTAACGAGCTTGTTTCACGTGACGTAAATCATACTCCACATACATCCACCCAGCATAGTTCGTTTAGACTAGAGCCCCTTGATTATAATTCATGTAGACTAGAACCCCGCTATTCTGCTAAGCTTGCCATAATAGTTAATTAAATCATAAAAAACTGCACCAAGAGAAACACTTTGAACAGGCAAAAAGGTCCGGAATATATAGTAAATCCTGCATCCAGTGGCGGATCTAGAACTTCAACATGGGGGGGGGGGGGGGGCTAACTCGATGGCTCAACCGCGTAAGGGGGGGGGGATGCGATGTACATTTTTATGTGAACTAATTAGTAAATGCATTAATTAACTGTAAATGCTACTAATGCATACTATTTTCAAAGTATGTAAATTATTAAATAATTAATTAAATTATGAATATTAATTAAATCTTACAATTTAGTTTTTATTATTTACTGTAAATTAAATATTATTAAATAATATGAACTAATTTATAAAAATAATAATGAAGTTAATAAATATACATAAAGTGTTGTAATTTAAGCTATTTAGAGTTATTTAATATGTAATAAATGTATTTGATTGAATGTATAAGATTTGATTGACGTTTTATAAAAATTTCAAAAGCAAGTACAGCTATCAGTTCGAAAGAATTTTTTAAAAAATTTATTGCAATAAATCGGGAAAAGAAACTGCTTTGCGCAGTTCAAATATAATATTAGCATTTATAATTTTCTGAACATAATAAAAAGTTTAAAATATTTGAATTTAATTAAAGTTCAGTGTTATAAGTACACAAGTAAACGGCATATTTTAAAATAAGAAATTGAATACTAACTAATTAAACTGACGTATTTTGTAGAATTTTTATACTGTACGAAATTCTTTATATAAAGGTAGTTGGAAAGCCCCCCCCCCCCCCCCCCCCCCTTTCCAACTACCTTTATAAAAAAAAATTCGGATAATGGAATTTGGATAATGGAATAATCACTCGTTTCAATTAATTTCGCAAGGTAGGAAAAAAAAGTTATTTTCAAGAATTAACTAAATTTTTGTAGAAGGTTAGTTTGAATTATCGTCGCACTAAAGCTGCACGAGGGTTATAGACAACGGGCGTCGTAATTTAGAACCACAGTTAAGTGACGAGCCGACACATGAGTGAAATTGTAGAAGAAAGATAGAAAAAACATCAGTCTCAGCATCTACTACCCCCAAAAAACACACAATTAAAAAGACCAAATGAAGAAATGGCACAGTTCTGACGCATAAAAATCTTTCTTTTAACATTATTACTTTACCAAAACAAAAATTATTTTATTTTAAATTTTGCTATAATTTAATTCGAAAAGTCATAGTTTAGTTTTAAAAATCTTAGCAAATATTCTATTCATATTTAAGGCATCAGTAAGCATTGTTAAGCCAAATTTTAAATGTCTGTTAGTTACTTGACAAATTATCAAGAAAAAACAATTATTTAAATTCTTACAAAATGAGTTATTACACTATTGACTTTCAAAAAGTCAAATCTCACTATATTTGACAATTCTTAAATTTCTTTAAACAACTATATAGACCAATAACAAAAAAAGCTCTTTGACACACTGACATAATATTGAGGGCATTGTCATTTTATTTTTATGTTTTTTTAATGTGATATGCTGCATAATAAGGATTTTTAAAAGAAAATATTTTTAGAACATTTTAAAATTATTACTTTAGTTAAAAACAGAAATTGCTTATTCTCCTAAAAATTGCAAACTTAAATTATATCAAAGTAAAGATTTGATTTTAAACACAAGAATTAAATGATTCTCTCAATAATTCCAATAAATGAAGTCGTAATCTCGCGTAAAATTTCATTAGAAAACGTATTTTAAGCAGAGAATGGCTTTTTTAAATATGTATTTCAATAAATTATGGAATATTACAACGACCAACTAACAATAATGACATAACCATTCAATCAGAAATTCCGATTCTTTTTATTTGTCTAATCTGTCGAAGAGTTAGAAATTTGTTTTTACACGTACAGAGCGCTAATAGAATGGAAAGTTTAGGGTCTAATTTTACATTGGTATTTGCTGCTAATTTTATTTACTATTTCGGATGCCTATGCAAACTTATGCCCAACACCATCATTTTAATGAATATTAAAATTTTTTAAAACTGTTTGTTCTCAATTGTTTGAAATTTTTAATCCCTACTCTAATTTAATACTTATAAATTTAAATATAAGTAACTTTACCACTACATGATTAGGTTCAATAAAATTAAATGGATATTAGATAAAATTATAAGTTATTGAATAACTAAATTAACAATATTTGTTGACGAGAACGCGAGAAAGATACATCTGGATTGATACAACTTGAGTTAAGTTCTAACGTTATATCACTTTGAATATAGTTGCGTTTTTGTGTCACAAATCTACAAATTGGTACTTTTGACAAACTTTCAATGAATATCCCCGATCAATCTGTTATGATTAATTATTCCCAATTATTTATAAATTTTTACATTATAGTGTTATTATATACACATAATTTTAAAAATTTAATATTAAAAAATATATTTTGTGTGTGATTTGCTGAGTAGACCCTGGAATCGTGAAACGCTTTGAATGTTGTTTTCAATTTGATCAATATGTTGTTTTCAATTTGATATTAAATTTGTTCAAAATTAAATCAATAATAGTGTGATGTTCAAATTATCAGATTCTAATTCACCGTTATAGTCATAAATTAAAACGAAATAATTGAAATTAGTTGTATTTTAGTCGGTTTCCCATAGCGAGGAGAAACACTGATAATCAGGACTTTAGCTCACTGAAGCAGAGAGCACCGAAGTCTAGCTCAAGCCCTCAAATTATCGTATTATCGAAAAAAACTCAATCCCCAAAATGAGGAGCAAACTTTCAAAACCTAATATCTCAAACCTTGACTTGAGCCACTTTTGTTTATAAGCTTATCGAAGCTAACTAAATCCTAAGTGTTAATGTTTAAGTGCAGAAGTGGTTTAAGTCAAAGTTGAAGACATTGGGTTTTGAATATGTTTACTCATCTTCAATTATAAACTTTTCTACAAAAAAAAAAAGCTAAATGTGTTTTTTTTTAATTCTCGGGGAAAAAAAAGTTTTTATATAGTGTAAGTTTGAGTCTCATGGGGGGGGGGGGGGGGGGGGGCTATAGCCCCCTTAGCCCCCCATAAATCCGTCACTGCCTGCATCTACAACTTCTCGTTTCTAACTGCTCACAGAATATTCTAGTAGTTTAATTTTAAACCTATAGCATCGTCTAAAAAAATCAAAAAGCTTCTTGCCATAGACTGATATAAAAGCTTCTAAAAAAGGCGCACTTTCTGTATTGTTTTATTTTTCTCAACTCCCCGAGCGCATAATAGCGGTAGAAAAGTATCAGCTTTTTATTCCTCTAGATTCTAGAAAAAGTGCGTGAGCGCAAGGATTTACTATCTCTATGAAGTTAGTCCACTACTACTCTAATGGATGAATCGTTTTTCGGAACTAGTTTTTGAATCCGCTTTTCACACTATCTCATTTTATTGTTTACTAGCTTTATAAACCCGGCGTTGCACTGGTGCACCCATAATAACCCTAATTAGTAGGTTTTTTTAATGTAAACTTTTATTTTATACCAATTGATCCCTCCACTGTGGTCCACTCCATCAGGATATTTTAATCTCCTCCCATTCTGATATGAGGGGTTGATTTTATCCAGGCCTTTCCGGAGTTTGAGGGCTTTTCCATAGGCCCCTATTCAAATTGCCAGAACAGCTACATGATATAATGGCATGTTTCTATTTCACAATTAGCGCAAAACGAAACTGCCCAAATGTGGTAAACATTCCACTTCATATTTCATACAACTCGATAGGGTTGGGGGACCCAGTTGGTAAAGACTTTCGTCTTGCATGCGGTAGGTCCCAGGTTCAGGTCCGGGCATCGCCAAAATAACTGCAGACCTATGAACGGCTCGTGCAGCCAAAAAATGTCCGACGAATAATACCCCGTATAGAGGAAGGGCACTTTAAATATCCTCCAAATTCCCAATTCTGCGTACGATGTTGCCCTTAAAAGTTGCATTGGGTACCTACTCACGTGTCGGCTCGTAACTTGACTGTGGTTCTAAATTACGACTCCGTTTCCAATAGCACTCGTGTGTAGCTTTAATGCGACGATAATTCAAACTAACCCTAACCCATATAACTGGATGGGAATAGCTACCCTACGTTAAATTTTCAACTTCGCCAAAAGCCGCCAATGCCAAAATTCAATCGACCATTACGCCATCTTAACATCAGAAAAAAAAACAGACATTCATCCTCTTGTATGGTTGGAAAATTTTTATAAAGTACAAATTCCTTATTTTTGCCGAATATATTCCGGTTAACCTAAAGAATCGTGGCCGGCAATTTTACGCAAAATCTGTTAACCCCGATGGCAACCTTTGGCGAAATTAGCAATTGCATTGACAATTTCTAAATGTTAATATATTTAAATCTTAAACGCATATAATTTATTCTGACGTTTTCTTAACTAATATTTTATTAATTAGATGCTTATTGATTTTAAATAATTATTTACTTTTTTTTTATAAATCTGGTCTGCAATTTAATGAATTTTTCCGTTGTTTTAAGTCGGCCATTTTAAAATTAGGTAGTATTTTGGTCATTTCGAGACGGTAACCATCTCGGCAAGTGCCGGGGTTTGTTATCACTTCGACTTGGCGACATTTTTGAAAATTCGTCAAATCCGGCCGCGATTTTTTAGGTTAACCTATATTCCTACATATCATCATTTCTTACCATTTGTAAACATCAATTAAATTAAATTCGGAAACGTAATTAAAATCTAGTTGAGGAAATCTGATCCACCATAAAAAAAATGAAAAGATTTAAAATCAACAAATAAAATAAAATACTGATATTCAAATAACAATCCAGAAAATTAAACCCGCCCGCTCTTTTTTCTTTTCTTAATTTTCGTTCACGCTGAACGCCCCAGGTAGCACAACAATTTTGGCCAATGTCGCATTAGTATCAGCCAAACTTGGAGCGTATCGGATGAAAGCGATCATTTTCTACCGATTTTAACCAGATTTTCCCGTTCTTTGAGGTTTCATTCAGGAAATTACAAAAAGTGCAATATTTAATTTTACTGCAATATTATAGTATTTTGCAAGTGTAAAAGGCAAATATTATGTTTCGCAACATTTTTCAATCAAGAATTTCGGATTGTATTTTTTTTTTCAAATAATATTTACTTTCAAAATAGGGAAAGGTCGTGAATCGATTTTCCCCAAGACTCGGTTGAAATCTGTCAATATTGAAAGTATAATTTCCAGATCTGCCATCTGCGCAGCTTAGTGCGCAATCTTGCTGCCTCCGCCATAACCATTTCGAATCAGCAATCAGCAGTGCATTTCGTTCTTCGTCTAAAAATTGGTGAGTACTGTAATGTGTGAATAAACTATATATAATGTTAATATTTTAGATTGTAGTAACAAAATATCGAAAAAAAAAACACTTTTAGTTGTTATATTTTTTACACCTGTACGATTAACTTGGATTGGCAATCCTTTGCTTTGTTTGCATTTGGCAGATGTGCGTAATTTTGTATCTTTCGATGGATTTAGCTGCTTTCATTTTGAAAACTTTCTTGTTAAGTTAAAAAATGTTTTACTTTCCCCAAATCGACCCCAATCCTATCACAACTATATCGTAGAATCGTAGATTAACGATTATCGTAGATTTAACGATATCGTAGAACTATATCGTTAAAGCTCATAACTATTACTTCCAAGAATTTTTTTTGTTTGTCATTTCTGAAAGCAGCGGGTCTGGGACATAATGCCGAACGCCGAAAACCCGACAAGCCAAAATCCCTTTATGGGTCAAAATCCCGACAGGGTCGAAAGCCCGAAAATGGATTTTTGTCCATTTCTCGATTTTTAAAAACATATATTAGAGATTATTTATTTAGTTAGTTTTATATTTATTCAATTGTTTTTTTTATTTCAGTTAGTTAATTAGCCAGTTAGTTACTCAATTAATTAGTCAGTTAGCCAGTTAGCCAGTCAGTCAGTCAGTCAGTCAGTCAGTCAGTAAATTAGTCAGTCAGTAAATTAGTCAGTCAGTCAGTTAATTAAACTGTCTAACTGACTGACTGACTAACTGACTGGCTGGGCAGCCGACTGACTAAATAACTGAACTGACTAATTAACCAACTGACTAATTAACCAACTGACTAATCTCTAATACTTTTTTTTAAAAATCGAGAAATGGACAAAAATCTATTTTCGGGATTTCGTCCTTGTCGGCATTCTGGCCTTTAGGGATTTCGGCGTTCGGGATTCTGGCTTGTCGGGATTTCGCTTTCGATTGTGTCTGAACCCGAAAGCAGCATATGTTTCAATAGATGAATCCAGCTTAATCTACTTTTTTTCTGTGAATTCACACATTTCACTTTATTTTTTAGCAAGTGTTAAAATGAAGCACGAAGATGCCGACACAACATCTATTGCCAAGAGAATTGGAAAGGTCCTGGCTGGGTGAGCGGATTGGGATGACAAACGACTTCAAAGAAATTAATTTTTAAATTTAGAATATATTCAGCATCGTTGGATTTGTTAATTAGTTTACTTTCTTGTGTTTCGTTTTATGTATTTTTAGTATTTGTATATATTTGATTTATTGTTTTATAATGTATAATTGTAAGAGTTATGTATACTTTAGCTAACCATTGTAAACGGGTCAAGGCCCAGTACTATAAAATTTATTATCTAGCTATTTTTGTACAATAAAGCTTGTTATTCTATTGTATTATCTTTTTATGAATTAACATTGAAACAGAATTTCACAATGTGGTGATTGGTAAGTATGAAATATAACTACATTGTTTTATTTAAAACATGTATTAGTAATTTTCCATTTTGTCGAGCAATTTTTGCCAGTATTGTCATGCTGTTTTGAGCAATTTAATTGCATATATAATAGTTTCTAATTTTAGTAACTTTTCTGTATTTTTTCTTTCTCCAACAGAACCTTGCTACATGTAATTTGAGTTTTTAATATTTAAATATACACTAGAAATGCAATATATTGCTATAGGTTTAAAGTAGATATTTCGTTCTATTTTATTCTTAATCACCATAATTATACACGTCGAAATAGCAAGTTTTTTGGGGGGGAAATGCTTCAAAGAAAGTGGGTAAAAATTAAAACTTTATATTGCGATATAATTGATAAAAAAAGCACGTTAAGGGGAAAATGATACCGCTGGATCGCGGGTCTCCAAATTCAAGTGCCTTAGTGTTAAACCAATGGGAAAAAAACTAATTTTTCTGCCACATTTCTCCGGCTGTATTGAATATTTTTACGAACGAAACCAATCAAAGAGCAGTGAGGGGTTTACTTACAGAGCTGGCAGAGTTACGGCTTCAAATATTAAATCTGCTTGCATCACCAAAATAACCTCGCCAGCTTTGAGTACAATAAAAAAAAATTGTTATCCAATGAAAACGCCTTTCACTAATAAGGCTATTGTATGGGGTTGTTCGCATGGAAAAGGATGCTAAAGTTGAATTGAAAAAGTACAATCTTCAAAAGATACAAATTTTAAACTCGCCAATTGTGGATTGATTAAATCTTGCGACAAGCCTTTCATAGGAGCATCTCCAGATGGACTTGTATCCTGTTCATGTTGGGCTTCGGTGTATATGAGAGTTAAACTGCCATGTTATGAAACTCGACAATTAATGAATGAATGCTTGAATATGCCTGCCTTAGAAAACGACCAAACATTACGATTGTACCAATAAAACACTGTAATTATTACAAATTCAATTTCATGTAGAAATTTATTTTTTTGTTTGTACAATCCTACAGCTTTTATTTGTTACGATTTTAAAAACAGTTAATAAAATTAATAAAAATTTAATTAGCAATTAATTAAACTTTAAAAATTCAAAGTACCAAATTAAACACAAATTAATTAATTAAGTAAAATTACATTAATTAGATCAAATTTAATTTAAAGTAATAAATTAAAAAAATCATTTAAATCATTTCCACATACACTTCGGGGTAAATTGGAATTTTTACTTTGACTCCGTTCATCCAATACGAGAAGTTTATTGTTTTCTAGTGGTTTAAGGTTTAGTCCCCTGATTCAATGACCTTTTCCCATATTTGGTTCTTCCCATATTTTATATTATATTTCTCATTATATTTTTGTTTTACTTTTTTGTTTTTGTATACGTTATTTTGTTTTTTACTGATTATGGCACCTTCAGCGCCTGTTGGTAAGATTCTTTTTTTGTAAAGATTTTAACCTACCCCTATGGTTTTGGTTTCACAAAATTCTTAAATTTTACCTTATTAATATTTGTATTCGTAAAATTGGTACTAAATAATTACCGAAATAATAAATATAAGATTAAAGCATAATGAGAACTTTTACATATTTAATAACTTGATTACTATAGATTTTTTATGCTAAATCAAGGCATTTTAAAACTAATGAAAGCACAAACAAATACTAAAATTTTGTAATTTAAAATCAAATATTTTAATATCAAATTATTATTAAATACATGGAATTATTAACAAAACGCACCCACTGACTCACGTATCAACGCCCAGCCAAAACTACTGGAGGTAGAGCTAAACCAAATTTAGGAAAATATTCTTTTGTATTCTGGCGTCCATTTAATGAAGCGATTTTTTGAATTTAATTGATCATACCCAAATGGGTGTGTTAGTGCAAAACGTGAGCCGATTTCTCCATAGGAATAGCATTATGCATTGTGCTTTTATTCAATTTTAGCTTCCACACTACGTTTATAACGTAAAAAGTGGAAACGTATTATAATTCGCTGCAGTCCGTCGTCGTCTGTCAGTCCGTCAACCCACTTTCACAGAATAACCACAAGTCCACAGACAAGTGGGATAATGTCATTTTAGAAGCAAAAAATCAGATTAGGCCTACATTCCAAATTTCATTAAAAAATCTTAATTAGAAGTTTATTTAAAACTTTAAATAACTAAAAATTAATGTACATTGTGAATCAACATGTCAGATTCCATTTTTATTTCAATATTTTCACGTTTTGCCTTTTAGTTTTTAAAACGTAATGAATCTTTATTTAAAATAAAAAATTTGAAAGAATATTATTAGTGGGATAAATTCAGGTTTTTTGGATTATTGTAATATCACAATAAAGTTCTTTGATGTTCATTATATGGTATGTAGAAAGATGCATAGAGAATTCTTAACTTTGGCATCAAAAAATTATTGCTAGTTTTCGCTTTTATTTTTAAAGCATCAATTGTTTTACAAATTATTAATTTTTTGAACTGTAAATTATTTACCAACTTGAATAAATGTATTTTTTGAAAGATAACTTAAATGGGAATTGTTGGCGACAAAAATTTTATTAAAAATTACATCATTATTCTTTCGAATTCAACAATTGTGTACTAAATAAAGCAATATAATAATATGAGAAAAAGATTAATGTTTGACTATTTAATAACTTG